>PYUH01004034.1:1347143-1418698 GCA_016808085.1 Suaeda aralocaspica | reverse complement strand
CTTTTTCTCTCACAAATCAGTCAAATTTCAGCAGCAAAGCAAACTTTGCATCACCATTCATTCATTCATTCATTAACCCTACTAATTATCACACTTTTAAACCCACCTTAATCTTTACTCCTTTACTGTGGGATTTTTTTTTATAATCAAGCCATCAAATTTAAACCCAAAATTAAAAAAAGAAAAAACCCTAATCTTGAAACTAATTAATAAAACAAAAGATATTCCAACCTTCTTCAATCTTTCCAATATAGATAATAAATTCACAATTTAAGCTCCTCTGTTTTCCCCTGTTTTTCATTCAGCACAACTATACAAAGCTTCTTTCTGTCATCAACTCAACAAAGACCTTCATTCCTTCTATTGGGCGGGCCAATAGGCCCGGCAGGAGACCGGAAAATCTGAGTAACGACGTCGTTCTGCAGCAATGAAAGGCGTCGTCTCACCTTTCACAGCATTACTATGCAAACCTCACAAAACCCTCCACCTCCACCTGAACCTCCTCGATTAGTGTGATTTTAATTCAATACTACTGCCACCACCAGAAGACGAAGCACCATCGCTGAAATGACCATAATGCCCTCGAAACAAACAACTCAAATCATCATAAACGAATTCAAATCCATAGACATGAAATACCTTTCTCTCTCTAACCTGCAACATCCTCAAATACTCCATATCATAATTTCCAAAACTACCCCACCACCATAACCCACCATAATTACCACCACCCCCACCATAACCATTACTATCTCTCCTCAAAAGGGTAACACCCTCCATCTGGTTTCCTCCTACGAGTTCTTCTAGACCTTTTCTGAACAACCCAAAAGAGGAAGTATTGGATTCGGATAAAACCGACCCGAAATCAAACTTACTTGTAACAGGGTGACGACGACGGTGGTGGTGGTTAAGGTGATTGTTTGGTGACGTTCAAAGTAGATTGTGATTTGATGTGGTGACGTGTCAAGTTTTTACGGAGGATAGATTGGAATTCTTTGAAGTGAGTGTAGGGGTAATTGTGACTATTCCTTATCGTGCTCTCTTTCACCGTCGAAGAATATCACCGGAAATTCGCTGATACAATAACATGATGATGATGATGATTGTTGATGTTCTCCATCATCACCTTGTTTTTTTTTTTCTCTTGAATTCGTGAGAAGGAGGAGAGAGAAAGTGGAGGAAAGGTTCTGAGAGAGAGAAAACGTGGATAGGAAGAAAGAGAAGAGAAGAGAAGGAAGGGTAAGAAAGAGAGATGTTGGGGGAATTAATAGGGGATTTATATGGCGGTAAATATGTTGAAGTTTTAAGGCGGTGATTTGTTTTTTTATGCCTTGCAGCTCAAGGTTTTTTTTTTTTTTTATTTTAAAATAAAGAGGGTTATTTTGGTAATTTGGGTGTGAAGTGAGTATGCTGACAGTTGCTTGGGGAAGGGTTTAGAGGGGTTTATGTTTTTTTATTTTGTAAATTTACACGCATTTATGTAACTCGTATGTGAGAAGTTTGGAGTGTTTGGAGGTGAATTTCTAAGAAATGATTAGGAAAGTGAGTTGTGAATTTGTGATTTAAATTTAGGAGTAAAATTTATATATGAGGAGAGAGGTATCTATGGAATTTGAGATGATATGATGAAATTGAGGTTGTTGGCTTTTAGAAGTCTTATCGGTTAAGTTTAATTATTGGTCCGTAATTGGTATATAGATGTGTAGATTAGACGATTTATGTAGCATTAAGGTTATTTGTTTCTTTAAAATAATGTAGTTAATAGGAGTAAAAGCTTTTAGAATGAGGATAACAAGTGGAATATATAGCTATTAAATATTAAAAAAAATATATAAATAAATTACGAAGGGTTTTTTTTTTTTTTTTTTTTTTTTTCTTTTTTTCTTCACAAAATCAGTCAAATTTCAGCAGCAAAGCAAACTTTGCATCACCATTCATTCATTCATTCATTAACCCTACTAATTAATCACACTTTTTAAACCCACCTTAATCTTTTACTCCTTTACTGTGGGATTTTTTTTTTATAATCAAGCCATCAAATTTAAACCCAAAATTAAAAAAAAGAAAAACCCTAATCTTGAAACTAATTAATAAAACAAAAGATATTCCAACCTTCTTCAATCTTTCCAATATAGATAATAATATTCACAATTTAAGCTCCTCTGTTTTCCCCTGTTTTTCATTCAGCACAACTATACAAAGCTTCTTTCTGTCATCAACTCAACAAAGACCTTCATTCCTCTTATTGGGCGGGCCAATAGGCCCGGCAGGAGACCGGAAAATCTGAGTAACGACGTCGTTCTTGCAGCAATGAAACGGCGTCGTCTCACCTTTCACAGCATTACTATAGCAAACCTCACAAAACCCTCCACCTCCACCTGAACCTCCTCGATTAGTGTGATTATTAAATTCAATACTACTGCCACCACCAGAAGACGAAGCACCATCATCGCTGAAATGACCATAATGCCCTCGAAACAAACAACTCAAATCATCATAAACATTAGAATTCAAATCCATAGACATGAAATACCTTTCTCTCTCAACCTGCAACATCCTCAAATACTCCATATCATAATTTCCAAAACTACCCCCACCATAACCACCATAATTACCACCACCCCCACCATAACCATTACTATCTCTCCTCAAAAGGGTAACACCCTCCATCTTGGGTTTCCTCCTACGAGTTCTTCTAGACCTTTTCTGAACAACCCAAAAGAAGGAAGTATTGGATTCGGATAAAACCGACCCGAAATCAAACTTACTTGTAACAGGGTGACGACGACGGTGGTGGTGGTTAAGGTGATTGTTATGGTGACGTTCAAAGTAGATTGTGATTTGATGTGGTGACGTGTCAAGTTTTTTACGGAGGATAGATTGGAATTCTTTGAAAGTGAGTGTAGGGGTAATTGTGACTATTCCTTTATCGTGCTCTCTTTCACCGTCGAAGAATATCACTCGGAAATTCGCTGATACAATAACATGATGATGATGATGATTGTTGATGTTCTCCATCATCACCTTGTTTTTTTTTTCTCTTGGAATTCGTGAGAAGAGGAGGAGAGAGAAAGTGGAGGAAAGGTTCTAGAGAGAGAGAGAAAACGTGGATAGGAAGAAAGAGAAGAGAAGAGAAGGAAGGGTAAGAAAGAGAATGTTGGGGGAATTAATAGGGGATTTATAATGGCGGTAAATATGTTGAAGTTTTAAGGCGGTGATTTGTTTTTTTATGCCTTGCAGCTCAAGGTTTTTTTTTTTTTTATTATTTAAAATAAAGAGGGTTATTTTGGTAATTTGGGTGTGAAGTGGAGTATGCTGACAGTTGCTTGGGGAAGGGTTTAGAGGGGTTTATGTTTTTTATTTTTGTAAATTTACACGCATTTATGTAACTCGTATGTGAGAAGTTTTGGAGTGTTTGGAGGTGAATTTCTAAGAAATGATTAGGAAAGTGAGTTGTGAATTTGTGATTTAGAATTTAGGAGTAAAATTTATATATGAGGAGAGAGGTATCTATGGAATTTGAGATGATATGATGAAATTGAGGTTGTTGGCAATTTTAGAAGTCTTATCGGTTAAGTTTAATTATTGGTCCGTAATTGGTATATAGATGGTGTAGATTAGACGATTTATGTAGCATTAAGGTTATTTTGTTTCTTTTAAAATAATGTAGTTAATATGGAGTAAAAGCATTTTAGAATGAGGATAACAAGTGGAATATATAGCTATTAAATATTAAAAAATATATATAAATAAATTATTAAGTGACAATGCAACTTTTCTTCTAAAGGGATATCACTCGCTCATTGGTCAAAATAATAACCCGTACTACACAAAATCAACTCCAATTACCATCATGTTTGGATATGGACCATGTTTTTCAAGAAAAGAAAAGTTAAGGAAAGTCTTTTCTCTAAACTGAATCTCACTCATAGTAAGAAAGTAGAAGGAAGAAGTTACTATTTGCATGATAGATTAATGGTAACAACTATTAACTCACCTAGCTAAAGTGTACTACCTCCGTCCTATAATATATATTTGCAGTCCGGTCCCATATTTTATGAGAGCTTATTTACACATATGTTGTAAAAATTAAGGGACAGAGAGAGTATTTAGGAGTCGAATGCCCTAGAATAACCAAGTAACCGATTGGGCGAATGGGCAATTAGCTCACAAAGAACACAAGAAGAGTTCATAAAACAATTGTTGAGGCACAGTCTACATCAAGGCCCGGAGTAGATGCACGAAGCTTGCAAAAAGATGGAGTTTAAAATTGAAAATTTGCAACAAGTAAATTATCCACGTAGTACTTCTACAAAATTAACTCGTCATCTAGTATTCCTTTATTTATTGCTAGGAGGAGAGTTGGAGATCCTCACGTAAAGCGTTGCACTTACCCACTTAACTACAGAGAAAACTAAAAAGGTGGCCTCAAAATTCATTTACTTTTTACAAAGTTGTTTGTAAACCAATTTATCATTTGCATATTGCATAATATGGTGTACATCAATACACCTTATTGCATAATTGCATATATTTATCGCCTAGTACCAACTTCTGAGTAATAAAATACATTGTCAACTTTATCATATAATTGAATTTGAAATACCTTTGATGATAAACGTAACAAAAAATATGGCATTTTTGTTTTTTCTTTTCTAGAAAACTCGTTTCTCAATCACAACTACTACGGGCCTGTTTACTTCAACTGAAAACAACTGAACTGAGATGAACTGAACTGATTGGAGCTGAACTGAACTGAAAGTTTTTTATGAAGGATTAATGAATAGCAAAATAAAAGAAAGCTGAATTAAAATGGACTGAGCCGAACTGAATTGAACTAATTTTAAGTTAAAGTAAACAAATCCACGTAATATAATTTCAATATGATGTCATCACCATATTCTGATGTCAAAGAATGTTTGATCTATTAGATAAAAATCAACTATATAGACAAACAATCAAAATACTATCCATAAAATCTAGTTCTAGTATTACCCATTAGGCAAACTAAAACTGTGGGCTCCCAGTTTACGGGATTAGATTTCGGTTGGACACATGACTTATGCAGTTATGCTAGATAAAATTTCTCAATAAGAGTTTACCATTAGGCTAACTAAGATGTTTTGCTGTTGTCAATAGGCAATTGTTAGGGCCTGTTTATTTCAGCAGAAAATAGCTGAACTGAATTGAACCGATTTTTTTAATGAAAAATTAATGAATAGCAAAATAGGAGAAAAGCAAAGCTGAACTGAACTAAAGTGAACTGAACTGAATGGATTTTAAGCGGAAGTAAAGAGGCCCTTACTCCCCTATCCACATTATTACAAATTCATTGCAAATATCCAAAATGAACGTGCATTATTGATATCTTTTTCCCTCTATGGGAATTGGGATGATTGAATTAAACTAGCATGCGTTTTAGTCTCATCATCGAGTATACATTTATAGTCACATTTGTCCCTTTCCTAGACTAGCAAGGGTGTGTTATCTTCAATAATGAGTTTAAGCTTAAATTTGTCTGAACTTATTGAAACATTTGTTTCAATTAATTATATATGTGATCTTTATTTAACAAAAATATGTGAGTTTATTAGGTTTTGTTGAAATTATAACTTATTGGTTACTCGATTACTATGAACATAGCTTCACCGACCATAAAACTAAGAAATTAGTTACTACTCTTCAAAATTAAATGATTGCTTTTTTGTTAAACAATTGTTTATTTTGTGGCCCCGTGTAGCAATCAACTCTTAATTAGCTAATGTTTTTAACTAATTTGACCAAGTATTTTCATCAACTAAAAGAATTTGATACAAGATGTTTGGATTAGTTGCAGCTTTTCTTCAAGGAGTTTATTACCAATCACATGAATCAACTGGTTGCAGTGGTCAAACTCTTATCCTGCATCAACATATTTTTGATGAGAGAAAGATAATTTAATTAAGAGTTTTTTTTTTTTTTTTTTTCCGGTTTCAGAAGATTTCGTGATTGATTTTCACTGGTTATTTATCACTTGATTATTTTGCTCCCTAACACACAAAAAACAGTATCAATTACATTAATTCATATCACACTTATAACATAGCTTGGTTATCATTCTTTCTTACGCCATATAGAAAACCCAAAAATTCAACGTAACATTAAGCTTGACTAAAAATCACCTCATCAAAAATAGGTATATAAACTTTGACCAAACCTCAAATTATCAACAGACTAGTCAATGTAGACTTCACATACACTAGTCACAGACTGCTGAACATGACCAACGATATTAAATGATATTTAATCAATCGAAATTGCATAGAAACTGGTTACAATATTATTTTCTTCATTATGATTATTTTTTTTGGTGTGTCTAGAACTTAAGGTGTTTTTTGCTTCTTAACTAAGCTTAGTCAATCAAACTTTTCTCTTATCCTTTAAACAGAATTTCAAGAACATTATAATATTATTCTATTATTAGTTGAACATGTCTAGTCATTGACATATTCCTCTTTGGTTATCGAAGTGCAAACACACTAAGTATATTTGTTTTTCAACAAAATAAAATAAAGATATATTTATGACCATGTGAACGAAGAAATTGATGGTTTTATGTGATTTGTGACACTTAATGAACGTTTCACTTGCATAGATGACTTTCCTTTTCCAGATGATGATAATATTAGAGATCGAGTATAAACTCCATTCTTGTGCATCAATCATCAAGGAAATGATAAAAAAATTTATACGTACAAACACGCACCTTATGATGATAGGATAAAAATTCTCACAAGATGTGTCAAATGTGTTTCAAACCCAAGTCTCGTGCTTATGGTTCGATAGGTGCTATCATTGAGGTAACCCTTTAACTCGTTGACTCGTAGTATATATTGTTAAGAATACCTTTTTTTTTTATACTAGATAAAATATAAATTAAATTTCTTAATATTCTAGTCTAGTTTAACCCATGTTTTCATGAAATTTTATTTTTAATGTCTAAGAAAAGTTTTCATGTTTTGAATGTTGATTGAGGCCATTTCAGGGGCTTCTCGGGGCCCTATCTTATTTTCACCCTATATTTTTACAACGTGCTATTGACCATCATCCCAAGATTGGTTTCGGCTCCTAAAAACTTGTAATCAACCCTCTTATGGTCTTTTCCTATGAAGGAAAAAACAGCTATTTCTGAAACCCTCTAAAAACTTGTTATTATCCCTCTTAAGGTTTCTTTATCTCAAATCGCCTGTTCTAGGTTCATATATTGACCATGCCCTAAGAAGCTTTTGGCAAATTTATTTCCTGGATCACAGAAACTCAAAAATCAATGGATAATATCCTTTGATTAAGGTCGCCGCAGGTGCCTTTTAGGGCCTCATCTTATATTCACCATATTTTTGCTTACTACGTATTATGGGCCACTACAAAACTCTCCAAGTTTAGTTTCGGCCCCTTAATACCTATTGCCATCCCTCTTATGATCTTTTCCTAAGAAGGAAAAAACAAATATTTGCAAGACCCTCTAAAAACTTGTTATGATGCCTCTTAAGGTCTCTTCACCCTAAGCATACGAGCACCTCTAAAAGTTTTTGGCAACTTTTTTTTTCTGGAATCCTAAAACACATAAATCAGTGGATAATAGACTTTAATTGAGGCCACCGCAGGTAAGGGTGTCCACAGGTCCACGTCTGGACTGGACGGGGATCTGTAGAACCGGTGAGCCTCCTCAAGATTGGTTTCAGACCCTAAAATTTTGTTATCGTCCCCCTTAAGGCCTTTTTAGAAGCGAAAAAAACAGTTATTTCCGTGACCCTCTAAAACTTGTTACTATCCTCCTTAAGCCCTCTTCACCCCAAATCTCCTGGTGTGGGTTCATATTTTGACCATACAGGCACTTCGGAAAAATTTTGGCAACTCTTTATTTTATACTCCAGAAATTCAAAAATCAGTGGATAATAGCCTTTGATTGAGGCAACCGTAGGGGTCTTTCTCAGGCCTTGTGTTATTTTCACCCTGCTTTTTTACTGCGTGACATGGGCCACGACAAGACTCCTTAAGATCGGTTTCAAACCCTGAAAACCTGTTATCGTTCCTCTTATGGTATTATCCAAAGAATGAAAAAACATTTTCCGTGACCCTCTAAAAACTTGTTACCATTCCCCTTAAGGCCTTTTCCTCCCAAGTCGCCTAGTATGGGTTCATATTTTCACCATACTAGCACCGCGGTAAGTTTTTGGCAAATTTTTTTTCGTGGACACGGAAAACTCAATTATCAGTGGATAATAACCTTTGATTTAAGTCACCATAGGGCCTTTTTTGGGCCCCGTCTTATTTTCACCCTACTTTTTTATCGTGTGCTACGTGCTACTATAGGACTCCCTAAGATTTGTTTCATACCCTAAACTCTTTTATCATCTATGACCTTTTCCAAAGTGTAACAAAACAATTATTTTCGAGATCCTCTAAAAGCTTGTTATCATCTCGCTTATTGTCTCTTCACCCCAAATCGCTTTATCTGGGTTCATATTTTGAGCATATGGGCATTTCAGAAAGTTTTTGGCAACTTTTTTTCTTAGACGCCGAAAACATAAAAATCAGTGGATATTAGCATTTAATTAAGGCCACCGCATGGGCCTTCATGGGTCCCGTCTTATTTCTACCTAGTTTTTTAACCGCGTGCTATGGGCCACCACAGGACTCCCCAAGATTGGTTATGATCCCTAAAACCCTGCTAACAAATACCTTATGGCCTTATCATAAGAAGGAAAAAACAGCTATTTTTCGATACCCTCTAAAAACTTATTAACAACAGAGCCCTATGCAACCCCACCAGAGGCCTCAACCAAAGACAACTATCCCTAGGTTTTTAAGTTATCGAAGTATCGAAAAAAATTGCCAAATTTTTTGAGGTGCATGCATGGTCAAAATATGACTATAGAACAAGAGATTAGGGTGAAAAGGCCTTAAGAGATATGATAACAAAGTTTTAGACGGTTTTCGGAAGAGATTATTTTTCCCTTCTCCGGAACAAGTCATAAGTGAGATCATAACATGTCTTTAGGGGCCAAAACCGATCATAGGGAGTCCTGTAGGGGTTCATAGCACGTGGTAAAAAAATAGGGCGAAAAAACGTCGGATCCCGGTGCAGCCCCTCCGGAGACCTTAATCAAAGGTTATTATCCATTGTTTTTGTGGTTCTGGGATCCCAAAAACAACGAGTCCTAGTTTAAACATATGAGGCTGAAATCATTTTTGGGGAGTCCTGTGGTGGTGAAAAGTCCTTAAGGACTCGTTGTTTTACCCATGTACTATGGACCATCACAGGACTCCCCAAAAACGATTTCAGCCTCTAAAGACCTATTAATATCCCTTTTATAGCCTCTTTCAAAGAAGGGCAAAACAGCCTCTTCCGAGAACCATCTAAAACCTTTTTATTATCTCTCTTAAGGACTTTTAACCACAAATATCATAGTTTGGGGTCCTATTTTGAGCACATGAGCAACCAAGATATTTTTTGGCAATATTTTTCCGGGAGCCAGAACCCCAAAAATCATGGATAATATCCTTTGATTGATAACTTCGGAGATACTGCACCGGGCTCTGTTGTTTTTTCACCCTATTTTTTTACTAAGTTCTATGGAGCACCACATGATTCCCCATGATTGGTTTCGGTCCCAAAAGAACTTTTATGATCCTTCTATGACCTATTCCGGAGAAGGTAAGAACTGTCTCTTGTGAGAACTGTCTAAAACCTTGTAATTATCTTTTTTATGCTTTTTCACCCTAAAAATTTTGTTTTAGGGTCATATTTTGACCATACAGGCACCCTGCAAATTTTTTGGCAATTTTTTTTCGAGGTCAGAAAACCCAAAAACATTGGAAAATAGCCTTTGATTGAAGCCTACTGAGGGATGCACCAAGCTCCGTCGTTTTTTTGCCCTAGTTTTTTACCACGTGCTATGGTCCACCACATAACTCCCCATGATCTATTTCGGCCCTAAATTAGTCCCTATTATGGTCCCTCTTGTAGCCTCTTCCGAAGAAGGGAAAAACTGTTCCTTTCGAGAATCGTCTAAAATCTTGTTATCCTCTCTTTTAAGGTCTTTCCACCCCAAATCTTTTAGTCTAGGGTCATATTTTAACCAGATGAGTACCATGGAATATTTTTGGTAATTTTTTTTTTCTGGAGCTTGAACCCAAAAAATAGTAAATAATAGCCTTTGTTTGAGGCATCCGGAGGGGCTGCACTAGGCTTCGTCTTTTTTTTTTCCTGTTTATTTACCACGTGCTATGAACCACCATAGGACTCCCCAAGATCGGTTTCGTGCCCTAAAGATGTGTTATGATCCCTCTTATGACCTCTCTCGTAGCTAGGAAAAACTTCCTCTTTCAAGAACCGTCTAAACATTGTTATCATCACTACTAAGGACTTTTCACCCCAAATATCTTGGTCTGGGGTCATATTTTGACCATTCTAGTAACCTGGAAATTTTTTGCCAATATTTTTTTTCCCGGGAGCACGGAACCCCAAAAACAGTTAATAATAACCTTTGATGGAGGGGTCTCACTTGGGTCCGTCGTTATTTCGGCCCCTGAAAACTTGTTATGATCTCATATATGGCCTCTTCCGGGGAAGGGAAACACTAATATTTTGAGAACTGTGTGAAAGCTTATAATTATCTCACTTAAGACATTTTAATCCCAAATCTCTTAGCCTGGGGTCATATTTTGACCATAGTGGAACCTCGAAAAAGTATTGGCATTTTTATTTTCGCGACCGCAGAACCTCAAAAACATTAGATAATAACCTTTTATTAAGGTCTTCAGAAGCGCCACACCGGGCTCCTTCGGTTTTACACCTCATTTTTTATCCAAGTGCTATAGAACACCACAGGATTCCCAATAACCAGTTTCCGCCTCTGAAGACCTCTTATGCTCCCTCTTATGGCCTCTGCGAAGAAAACAAAAACAACCTCTTACAAGAACCGTTTGAAACCTTGTTATCATCTCTTTTAATGCTTTTCCACCCTAAATCTTCCACCCCAAATCTCTTGGTCAAGGGTCATATTTTGACCATACGGGCACCTCAAAAAATATTTTGCTAATTTTTTTTTTGTGCGATCCCAGAACCCCAAAAACAGTGGATAATAGCATTTGATTGAGACTTCCAGAGGGGTTACACCGGGCTTTGTCATTTTATTGCCCCTTTTTACCATGTCCTATGGACCATCACAAGACTCTCCATGATCGGTTTCAGCTCCTAAAGACCTGCTATGATCCCTCTTATGGCTTCTTCCGGAAAACGGAAAAACTTCTTCCGAGAAACGTCTAAAACATTGTTATCATCTCTTTTAAAGCCTTTTTCACCCAAAAATTCTTGGTCTGAGGTCATATTTTGACCATATGGGCACACCGGAAAACTTTTAGCAATTTTTTTCCTGGAGCCCGAAATCTCAAAAACAGTGGACACTAGCCTTTGATTAAGGCCTTCGAAAGGGTTGCACCAGACTCCGTTGTTTTTTTCGCCTATTTTTTTTACCACGTGCTATTGACCACCACAAGACTCCCCACGATCTATTTTGGCCCCTAAAGACCTTTTCTATGATCCCTGTTATTGCTTCTTCTAGAGAAGGGAAAAACAGCCTCTTCCCAGTACCGTCTAAAACATTGTCATCATCTTTCTTAAGGCCTTTTCATCTAAAATCTCTTGGTCTAGGGTCATATTTTGACCATACTATTACCCATAATTTTTTTGGCAATTTTTTTAGAAGCCCTGAATCCCAAAATACAATGGATAATAGCCTTTGATTAAGGCCTCCACAGGGGCGGCAACAGGCTCCGTCGTTATTTTGTTCGTTTTTTTACCACGTGTTATGGACCACCACATGACTTTCCATTGTTGGTTTCAGCCCTTAAAAACATGTTTTGATCCCTATTATGGCCTCTTGTAGAGAAAGGGAAAACTACCTCTTTTGAGAACTGCCTAAAACCTTGTTATCATCTCTCTTAATGCCTTTTCACCACGGATCTCTTGTTCTGGGGTCATATTTTGACAATACAGATACCTCAGAAAATTTTTGCGATTTCTTTTTTCCGGTAGCCCTGAACCCCAAAAACAGTGGATAATATAGCTTTTAATTAAGACCTTCGAAGGGGCTGCACTTGGCTCCGTCATTTTTCGCCTCGTTTTTTTTTACCATGTGCCATGAACCACCACATGACTCCCCATGATTGGTTTTAGCCCCTAAAGTACTGTTATGACCCCTCTTAGGCCTCTTTCATAGAAGGGAAAAACATCTTTTAAGAATCATCTAAAACCTTATTATAATATCTCTGATGGCTTTTCCATCCCAAATCTTTTGGTCTGGTTCATATTTATACCATACAGGTACCTTGAAAAAAATTTGGCATTTTTTTTTTCGAGACCCTAGAACCCCAAAAACAGTGGATAGTAGCATTTGGTTGAGGTCGGGGCACTGGGCTCCGTTTTTTTTTCACCTCGTTTTTCTACCCACGTACTATGGATCATCACATAAATCCCCATGATCTGTTTTAGCCCCTAAAGACTTGTTATGATCCTTATTATGGCCTTTACCGGAGAAGGGAAAAATTGCATCTTCCGAGAACCGTCTAAAACCTTGTTATCATCTCACTTAAGGCCTTTTCACCCCAAATCTTTCGGTCTAGGGTCATATTTTTACTATATGGGCACCTCGAAAAAACATTACTTTTTTTTTTCCCGATACACGGGAATTCCAAAAAACAATGGATAATAGACTTTGGTTAAGGCCTCCAAATGAGCTTCACCAGGATTCGTAGTTTTTTCAGTCCACTTTTTTACCACGTGATATGGATAACTATAGGTCTCCCCACGATCAGTTTCGGCCCCTAAATGTCTGTTATGATCCTCTTATGGCCTCTTCCAGAGAAGGGAAAAACTACCTTTTTTGTTGAACTGTTTAAAACCTTGTTATCATCTTTCTTAAGGCCTTTATTTTTACCCCAAATCTCTTTGTCTGTGGTAAAATTTTGGTCATACGGGCACCTCGAAAAATTTGATTTGGGACCCTGAAACCTCAAAAAAACAATGGATAATAACCTTTGATCAATGTCTCCAAAGGGGTTGCACTAGGCTCCGTCATTTTTACGCTTCATTTTTTTATCCACGTGCTATGGAACAACAAAGCAGAACTCCCGATAATCGGTTTTGGTCCCTAAAGATTTGTTATGATCCATTTTATGGCCTCTTCCAGAGGAGGGAAAAACAGCTTCTTCCAAGAATCGTTTAAAACCCTGTTATCATCTCTCTTAAGATCTTTTTCACCCCAAATCTCTTGGTTTGGGGTCATATTTTGATCTTACAGGCACCTCGAAAAATTTTTGGCAATTTTTTTATGGACCCTATAACCCCCAAAAACAATGGATAATAGCCATTGATTAAGGATTAAGGCCTGCAGAGGGGCTTTACCAGGCTGCGTCGTTTTTTTGCCCCGTTATTTTACCACGTGCTATGGACCATCGCAGGGCTCCCCACGATCGATTTCGGACCCTAAAGACCTCTTTTGAGCCCTATTATGGCCCGGCCTCTTCCGGAGAAAGGAAAAACAACCTCTTTCGAGAATCATCTAAAACCTTGTTATCATCTTTCTTAAGGCCTTTTCATCCCAAAGCTCTTGATTTGGGGTAATATTTTAACGATATGGGCACTTGGTTACTAGTTTGATGTACGTAATAAACTAAAAAAGGAGTGCTTGTACTCCGTATATGCTCATTGTATCATTTACATCAAGCCAGCAAAAAATACAATGAGCATATATAGAGTATGTATTTAACACGATCAATTAAAAAAGGAACCCTAATTATCAAATGAAAAGGCCAGGAATGAACTTGAACGTGTTCATTTGAATGACAAACCCATGTTTTAGAGTCTTATAGTAACATTATAAAATTTGATCACAAAATCCGTTGTAGTCTAGTTGGTTAGGATACTCGGCTCTCACCCGAGAGACCCGGGTTCAAATCCCGGCAACGGAAATTTTTGCCTTTTTTTTTATTTCTTGGTAATAAAATTCTTTCATAACTAAGTTATTGCTCCTTTAGGTTGGACCGTTGGATGATAATTGGGTGGGGCCTTATTCGGCAGCTTTTTTTAACTAATCATAGCAACCCATAACCCACTTAAAGCCTTACGAGGTATGATATACGATCGTAATGTGATTGACTCGATAATTTTAATAGAGTAATGACCTTAAATACCATAAATTGACTAAACTCATCCAATGTTACAAGTAAACTAGGGTAGAAGGAAACTAATATCTCTATTTTCACATTATTTGCAACAATTAGACATTTTCCCTCTCCACTTTAAGTCAAATCATTGCAAATAATGTAAAACAGGGATAATAGTTTTCAAAAAATACATAAAACAAATAAACCGATCAATTGATAAGCTTGAGGCTTGAGATCATTTACCCTAGTCATGTTCTACAAAATTACTCAAAACTATTCTAAGAAATAACAAAATTGTTGTAATAGATGTGAAGTCCTCAAATCATCAATGCTATGAGTATATGGTACAACTAAAGACAAAATTTTAGTTCATTTGATTTTAAGCTAATTTTTGAGCTCACTTCATATCAAATGAACAAAATTTTCCTCTTAAATATACCCAAATAACGTAGCAAAGTACAACTGATTGTCTACTAGAAATTGTCCTCAAACAGAAGCAGACAAGTATTAAGAATAATCCACAATGACAAAAATCTTTAGCCAATCTCATAACAGTTAATACAAGAAAAACTTGCTGTACCAAAATTCAGGGAATTTGTTCAAAACATGAACACCATAAAAGGGTTTTCTACCAGTTTGAACACAACATGAGACTACTAAGGACCTGATGTATTCGAAATACAAAAATTCCAAAATAAAATAAAAATTAAACACATAATCTTAACCTGTGATGATTACAAAAGAAGGTAAAATATCCTGACTAAAACCTGCCGCCTGAAACAGTCGATATATCTCACAATTTATATCGATCGTGCCCATTTGTATAACTTAATTTAGCTGGGCTTCTCTCTTTCTTTTTTAGTCTCAACCCTCGAAATGCCTATGAAACCAACACCCTCAAAAGAATTAATATATGTCCACATTTATCTTATAGTCTTCAAGTAAACATAAGACTGAGGGCCTTAGCAAAGCATTGAGAGGGTAAACCAAATTTAAAAACCCAAGATATTCACCACTTCACACTTTCAACTTGTACAATGAGGATTGAATCCTTTTTCCTATCAAGATTGCACGGCCAATCTCTGAAGATGTTCGAAGAACACCTGAAGACTAACATCATCTGTGAAAATTACATCAGATACAGCGCCCATTTCATTGACATTGTTATACGTCGCCGATGGGTTCAACTTCGCCAAAAGAAATCTAGCCTGTTCATCATTGATAAAGAAGAGTGCTAACAATTAAATCTTTCAGCCCAACAAAGGTAATATAGAAAAAGACTCATCAAAAGTTGATCCACTAAATAAGCTCTAAAATGGTATGTAGCAAACGAACAGTACTCGTAGTTGAAGGATATACTCATACCTGAGAGCCATGCTGGTCACAGACAACCAATCTTGGGACAGGGAAACGATCATGGATGATCATCTGAGCATCCTGTTGAGGAGCTTCTAGTAATTCTTTAAAGGCCTGAAACGTAAAACAAACCAGAAATACTAATTAAGGAAGGTCAGAAGATCAATAGAATGGACATCTGACTCTGTTGCTCGATTTAAATAAACATAAAACTAGAAAAAAATGGACTCAAGACAATTTATAATAGAACAATGGAAAAACTAAACTCATAAAAGTGCACTCAAGACCTGCTATTAAATAATAATCCCATTTAGAAGCAAAATGGACAAACCTTGTGTTCAGGTTGATCCTGGTAGCCCATATTACGCCACTGAGCAATAGTCATGCCATGGAATATAACCACACTGAAATAGGAATCCAGCAAAAGTATGCGGTCAGCTGCAATAGATGCCACATCTAACAATGCTGGTGATGGTGGAGAGTTGAAGGAGTATGATATAAGGGATGGTTGGATCATGACTGCTGCATTAGTAATATTTTCGCGGTTCAACAGCATACGAAAATAGGCAGTTTCATCGGGACTGTTGTTGAAAACCTGTTGTAAAATAATGGATGATCAAAGACCCATCTAAATGTTTTTTCAATGACAAAAATAGACATCTTAATACGTACCTGCACAAACTGTGACCGTCTTAGATTAAACATAAACTGGGGGAACAAAGAGAAACAAGGATTTAATGTAAACGATGCTGGATCATCTTTCCGGTAGTCACCAAATTTGGAGCAAAGGCGTATTAGATTACGATCCAACCACCGTGTAGGATCAAATCCTTCCTGTGACAGGACGAAAGCATTAAGCATAAGAAACCAGTCACACACAAAATGAGACGACCAGGCCCAAAAACAGGTGAGAACAAGAGACGTTTGCATAAAACAAAGATCAAGGCGAAGGGAAAGCAGAACACTGATGATTGACGAATCCCATGCTGATCCCAAAACATTGAAGTTATGATCTCGAGTTCTCAATCATACCAACTTCATTCTAGTGCTAGCCCCAAAAACCCAAAAAAGAAAAAGGACTTCCATGCTCTTAATATCCAAGAAATTGTAAGCAAAGGACACCATGAGTCCATAACAACTTTGAAAAAGAATTACCTCCATTTCCATCTTATGTGAGCATAATCTACCCATTACTACAGCAGCAGTTTCTTGATCAAAGCCTTGTATAAGTTCCTGCAGAAAAAATGTCAATCAAAATTTGTTCCCGTCTTTCAAAATAAAATGAAATGCAGCGCTAGGAAGCAACCCCAGATATATAATCAGATGTAGGTTGCTCAATCTTAACATTTGTTTTACAAGTAAATGAAAAAAGGCTAAATAAAGAATAGCTGAATAAAACATCCAAATCAAGACAGAAAAAGAACAGAGCTCAGGATATCTCTGACTCTTGAGTCTAAAATACTTTTTGATAACTTGCACAGGTACCATATTATCATGTTGAAGTAACAACCAAAAAAAAAAGGAAGAATTTGAACGTCCAATTATAAAATAATTTTCGTTACACTCTAAGTAAAAGATACAATACAACCGTATAACTTCAAGACATCCCAGAGCTAATATAACTAATAACAAGTTTATGAACTAGCCACGGAATGTAAGCAACAGATTTTGTTCCCATATTTTGATAAATCTTGATGGTAAGCAACTAATCTGTCAAGTAAAAACTAAAAAGTATATATAAAAAAGGGAAATGTCAATCCTTGGAAAAGTATTACATAAAAATCAATAGCTTCTGGAGCAGCTTAAGCCTAATTAAGCTAATTAAAGTACGGAGTAGAATTTATTTGGGACAGCTTGAAATAGCGAGAGTAGTTTTTTTTCGCTAAGCAGTCCAGATTAGGGTATAAATGTATAATAATCCTTCAATATAAAACACCTCTGCAGCATTACAAACTCAACAGAGCATGATATGATTAAACACAAGAAAAATAGAGCAACAGATCAGTACTTCCACAAACAAATATTTGCTTTATATTGACCACTTCCATCCACAATCATCAAGGAATATAGCTAGAGATTATCATATAAAGCTACAGTTAAAGATTACGGATCAAACAATGCCAAGTTTCAAACCACCAGTTCCTCAAAATTTGAGGAGTATATACACCGAGTAAGCAGGCAAAAAATCTAAACTGAGTAATCAGAAAACATAAATGAAATTTTATCAAGCAACACACCTCAGAACCAGCAACACTATCCACCCATCTTCTAGTGACAGTTGTGATCCGAAGCATTGACTGACCATCTGGAGTCTGATAACTGTCACAAAACAAACATTTAACATCCTTATACATAATTGGGAGAAGTAAAAAAACTCAGGTCACATATTTGTCTATAATAACTGAAACCTGTGACTAGTATAAATCTTTTAACTTCTAAAGCAACTCACCTTGTCTGAAACTGCAAGAAAAATTGTGGATTCACACTCCCAGGAGCATTTGCTCGTTCACCAGATGAGATATCAAAGAAGATAGTCACATTAGTGTTCTTATCAAGACTACAAAACTTCCAAGCCGTTGTATTCCCCTGTCCAATGACTGTATCAGCTACAGCAACTCCTTTCTGCAAGGAAAACAATTGTCGGTGATTAGACCATGCAACTCAAGCTAGAATGTGAACAATCCATACCCCACAAACATGGGCATGAAAAGCTTAAAATTATTTAAGTTAAAAATAAACATTTATGTAATAATAAGGCATCATGCAGAGCGTCATAATGAAGAATATAATAATAACTAAATAAATAACTTGAATTAAAACCTTTTCTAGAGATGTGCAAGGTCCAATAGCTCCTTGAATTTTGATATCCTTGGAACAGTATATCTCTAGCGTCCCACTTAATACAAAAGAAAAGATAAAGGTCAGAGAAGAGGCCAAGACAGCTGTAAATAGAGATTGCCTTCAGATATATGAACCTTCACTAGTAACAAATTCAACAAATCACTCAAAACAACACTTCAGCAAACAAATTACTTTCATTAGTCATGAAAAAGAATTCCCTAACGCAAGAGAAACCCAGTGAACTCTTAGGTCCTATATGTGTAAATTAATTTCGTAGACATCCAAAAAAAAAAAAAAACTACCCTAAAAGCCCAATGAACCAATATAATGTTGCTTCATTTTTCATAGAGCAGCAAAAGCAAGAGAAATCCTCAAGTATAAAACTATTACATAATAAGTGATGTTTGTACATCACAATTAAACAAAAGTCAAAACTATGTGATATTTTAAATTGCCAGAACGATTTACAGTCACAACTAGCTTTGTTATTCAGCAAACAATAATAAGCCTAGACAACTCTCCTAAAAAATAACTACTAAGCCTACATTGTTCAAAAACTGAGCATAACTTAGCACACTAAGTTCCAACAAGGGCTTGAGAGGATTCTCCCTTCTCACAAAGACTCTCTAGTACCAATGACAGATTGACAAGAATGGAACGATCACACTCAGGAACGCTGACACAAGTAATCTAGTAGTGATCAGGAAATTGTGTAACCTACCAAGACATCAAATTGAAAAGGGAAATATTTGTAACAAGATCAAAAGAAACACCAATACAAATTTTTTAATGTGTCTGGAACAAAGAAGAACATAAACACAGCAAAAATATTATAGTCTGACTTATAGAATATATCAAGAACCATTAGGTACAACACAAAATAGCTTCTATGTAAGATATACTTACTTAAAGCACAAACCAAGGGACTGTTCTCCTTCTTCAAAAAGGCGCTTAAAGGAGTCTTTGAACACTGAGTGACCAAAACTTTCTGATAATACAACAAGACCACCAGTTTTTTCAACAGCAACCTTCATCTCTGCTACTCCAACCTTCAGATTAATGTGAACCAGGTTAACGCAAAATCACAGATTTCCATCATAAGAATTGCATGAAATCAATCTAAAAGCCAGCATAAACCAGTTTCTAAATGGTGCTTCAGTTTACAGTACTTGTAATCTAATTGGTCAAAATGGTTGATAGTTGATAATAATGATAGACAACAGAAGATTTTCACAAACTCTTACAGATTTTCATTTATATCACAATACAGCAAAGGGGACATATAAAATTGAGATACTACTCATAAGCTAAAATAAGGCTTTAAAAAAAGGGGGGAAACCTCTATAATTACAATATAAACTAACACTAAACCAAATAGCAATTGAATCTTAATATGCTTATTATTATGTACTGATACTGATATAAGGAATAATAAGATAAAGAAATAGTGCTCTAAGACCAAGCCAAAAATAGATTAAAAGACAGATGACCTCAAAACCAACAAATAATGACCAACCTGATCAAGTGCAGATGCAAAGAGGTCCAAGACATGACCCTGGCTAACAAGCTGTTTCCCTATATTGTCATAAAACTTGACCGCCTTTTGAAAAAATGGTGCAGCATCTTTATCAAGATCCTTGTGGGAACGTACAGGATCAGACATATCTTTGGATACAATCTGCAATAGAAACACAAAGGGCAAAATAAACAAATTGAAAAATAAATGAAAAGAAGATGATACAGTAGCCTAAATAAAAAGATGACCCAAAATTTTGATAAGCACAAATCTAAATAATAGACCAAGATAACCATAGATGCATAGAGACAGTGTAAGGTTAGAGAGTGTGAGTTTACAAGGTATAGACACATCCAATACATGGTTGGGTCCGTTAAAAAAATTTAATAATTAAATAAATAAACAAGACTATGTAGCAAATTCATCATAGGGGCGATATAAAAGCGCTCTTGTTAAAGTTAACAATGGCAACAAATGGGTGGCATTTACAAAATAAGTGCATGATGCCTAGCAATATGTAGAGCAAACATACCGTTCCTGGCCCTTCTGTGCAAGGACCGCCAACCAAAGCAATGATCCGAGCACTTGTTCCTGGTATACATGCTCCAAGTAACCCTGAAGCCACGCTCAATGCTACACCAGTGCACCGCAATGCTCTACTGCCAGGTGGAACCGGCCACTGGTCCGTTTGCAGTTCATCTAATAACTAAAAATTCAAGCACCCACAGCAAAAATTCAGTATATTTCAAACCTAAATTAAGACAATTCACAAAAGCATGAAAACCACTATTGTAGGAATAAACATAAGATTCATAGTCTAAGTAAAATTCAGAACATTTTTTATTCGACAAAAGCATGTAGTTGTGTCTGAATCCAAGTCCAACTAACATAAATATCATAATAAGTATAGTTCTTTCACACAAATTGAGAAATTCAGCTCATTCTCCATACACAAACTAATCAAACTTCAACGCTTTACCCAAAAAGCACCAAAAATTTAAGAAATTCACCAAACCACTTAAACACATAACAAAAATGACCAAACCTCAACATCAATATCAATCAAACAAATCATATCTTCTCTGAATCATGCTCACTCACAAACAATCACAACAACATATCATCAAAATCAAACATTCCAAACACCCTACATTATCAAAACTCACCAAACCACATGATCAAATAACACATCTTATTCAAATTCTAGCTCAATCACAAGCAATCACAACAGCAAACAATCAAAAATCAAACATTCACAACACCCTACATTATCAAAATTCACAATAATCAACCAAAATTATACACCAAAAACACATGATCAACCCAAATTCAACACCAAAAACTCACCGCATTGAGCGCAAACTCACACTCGGGGGCAGGCAAAAGGAACCTAGCAACCCCAGAAACACCCAACCCATTCTGCAAACCTGCATTAGGAAAACCTTGTCCAACCCCAGCACCAGCCGGTCCACCTCCGCCACGCCTCGAGGCCGGTCCTAATCCAAGTTGATCCAACACCTGATCTTTGCCAATCTCCTTACTCCCTCTAAAAATATAAACTTTATTCATATCACCAAACCCCAACTCATGAACATGAACTTGAGTACCAAACGATACGAACCCAACCATTGCATTATCCGGAAGCGACACAATCGCCCGCCGCAACGACGATTTCACATACTCCATCTCTTCTTCAATCATACAAGTATCCAATACAAACAAATACACCGGCGAAGTACCCGCATGATCAATTTGATTATTATTAAAGTATTTTTGTTGATCATTCACTGAATAACAAACAGTTGAATACTGCGGGTATAATTCCGCGGGAACATTGGATTCGTTAATACCGGAGTAATGTGGTGGAAAGTGATTGCGTTGGAAACAAAACGGGCAGATCCAGATCTTGGGTCCGAAATCCACTGTGCAAAACGGGTTTAATGCGGCGATACAAGTCTTGCAACGTAGTGGCGCGTAAGGGAGCGTGGGGATTTCGGGAGAATATCGGATCGGTGAAATTGAAGCCGCGATTGGGATCACGCACTTTGAGGATTCTACTTTGGTGCGTGGCCATGAGTTCCACGTCATTCGTACGCCGTCTATTCCTTCTGGATCTACTGGTTGTTGTTGTGCTACACCTCCCATGTCTGCCATCGCCATTGAAATTGATTCAAGTTTTTTTTTTTTTTGGAAATTAGGGATTTTAATTTTTATAATTTGGGGTTTTTTTTTTTGTTGGTTTTTGAGTTAAAGGGAACCCCCGGAAGAAATGGAGGGGAAGAGGGTCACCGAGGAGAGGGATTAACGATGGAAGAAAGAAGGAAGGTGAAAGAAGAAATAAAGGGTGAAATTTTGTGTTTTATTTATTTTTTTTTTAAAATAATAAGGAAATTTTTAAAAAAATAAAAATAAAAAAAAGTCAAAATTTATTCATCGTAATTGATAGAGTGAATATTCTACTGTTACTCGAATTACTTGCTAGTTGAGGATTGAGGTTGAGAGGTGTTCGTGTATTTTCATGGTTTTCATACTTATGGTATGTTAATATGTTACTTTTAATGGAAGATTACAATATGCAATTTTCGAGTTGGATTATAGTTATGGACTTATGGATATGAATCGAAACGGATTATTTGAATAGTTTTATCATTATTAATTTTGGATTTATGATCACACTGTTTGACCAGAGGATTGCTATAGAGTAAAATAAAGTAGCTTAAGAAAACATTAAGTAATAGCTTGTGCGAAAATCAATGAGAGGTCAACGAATTTCACTTCGTGATTTATTTGTTGTTTAATACTTTGTGATATCCTATATCATACTAGATTATTAAGTTTAATTTAAATTTAGTGTTTACTATGGTAATAATGGTAAAATATTACATGTATATATCTTTATACAAATTTGAACATATTATCTAACCACAAGTGGTAATATTGTCCTTCCATAAACTTTGTTCTAACATTGATGAAGTAAGAGAGTCAAAGAATACAAATACATATGAGTTGAATTATAAATACATATGAGTTGATATGTGCGGTTGTTATAGTGTTTTTCCCCTTGTTTCGAGTCAATTTTATGCCTAGTGGTTGTTAATCTGGCTTTATTTTAGCTCATTTGGTGTTCTTTAGCTAATTTGAAGTGTTTCGCCAAGTTTGATTGATTTCCGGCAATTTTAGAGCTTTTTAGTTTGATTTTATCATTTGCGGTTGTTATGCTCGGTTTTGGTGTGTTTTGTAATTTCAGGCACGGAAACCGAGGCTCGGAACGAAGCCGGAAAGCTTGGACGGGATAAGAATGAAGATGCATGGAAATGCGTGCCAAGAAGCTATGTAAACAAGTCTTGAAGAAATCATGAAAAAATAAAAAGAAAAGAAAATAGAATAAGCTTATGAGGTATCTATGCGGGCGCACAAATATGACATGCGGGCGCATTTAAAGAAAAATTCACCTGAAGAGGGCCTCTGGGAGGTTGATGCGGGCGCATAAATCTCCTATGTGCCCGCATCAGCCAGTTTTCCGGGATTTTTATTCTTCTTTTATTTTCTTCGTAGTTAGGCTTTGTAAGCCCAACTTTGGGTACAATAGGCACGACTTTCTAGGCAAAATAACTTATGTTTTTCATAATTCAGAATTACTCTCTTAGGTTTTATGATTAAGCACTTTTTCTCTCTCAAATTAATTTGGGAAATTAGGGTTTTTGTTCATAACATTAATTTTCAATTCAATTCAAGTCTTCAATTGTTTCTCCAATTTGGTAATTCTTCTACTTTTGTTCTTTATTTTAGTTTAATTTATGCTTTTTAGTTTCTTTAGTCTAATTAATTTAGTTAATTGTTGATGTTAATTAGTTTATTGGTCAATTACTTCATGAATTCAATTATGAATTTTATAATTATGTTTGCTTTAATTTTCATAATCATGAGTGAGTAGTCGATTTTTTAGGGTTAGGGAAACCTTGATTAATTAATGGACTAACTAAATTAGGTTGTTTCAATTCCACAATTAGTAGCCAAATTCCTATTATTGGGTTTTTCANTTCCTATTATTGGTTTCTTTGTTTACAATTGAATTGTGCGCAGATTTAGTTGTAATTCTGGTAATTGTTGAATTTGATGCCGAGAGGTAAAAATACCACAATAAGACCACTGAATAATAGGCGGAATTAGTCTAGGCATGAGCGAGAGCCGCTAGATGAGTTTCGAGGGAGTCTAGATTCGAGAGAATTAGTGAGCCCTAATTTGACGATAATTGTGAGGTTGAACGATCTTTGTTAGTGAATCCATTAGTTGTTCTTGGTGACCCGAATGACCCTAGGCTTCATTTATTGGTTTTAATCTTCGTCATTTCCCGTAATTGCTTAGTAGTTAATTAGTAGTCAGTTAGTTAGTCAACATTTCTCAACCAAGGCCCTTTGTACGGTTTAAGTTTTTTAGAACTAATAGAATTCAATTGCTTCCCTGAGGATTCGATCCTTACTTCCCTAGCTACATTAGCTAGTGTCGTTTGGTTTATTTTTGATAGGTGTGCAATAGCCTCATCACTAGTCGTACCATTCACTAAAGGAGTGACTAACTATGTGGCCATAGTTGTAACATTCTCAAAAAAAGGGAAGAGAACAATATTTTTAAAGTTGGAATCAAGTGTGAGGAGTCCAGGTCTCAACAGCCCCCCAAAAAATAAAAAAAGACAAAGCCCCAAAAAACTCTCCAAAAGATGAAAATAGATGCTATAATCCACGCAATTTGGGGATACCAGAGTCTTGCGAAAAAAAATTGCCAAAATAATACATAGAAAATTGCCAAAATAATACCTTTATGGTCAAAAGAGGGCCCCAAGCAACTTTTTTAGGTTTGTTCGAAAAGTCATATGACAAGTCAAGGGAGAGCGAAAAGGACAAATATTCCCTATTTCGAAAATTGTCTAAAGGAGGGAGGATACAAGTCTTTAGAGGGTGAAACTGGGTGCGGGGTGTCCTAGGGTTATGTACAATATGTGGGAAAAATACAAAGTGAAAATAAAATGGAGCCTAGGACAATCCTTTGGAAGGAAAAACAAAGGATATAAATCACAATTTTCGAAGGTTTTAGGGTCCCGAGAAATCACATGGTATCCCTAGTGTCAAAAGAGGATTCTCAAACAACTTATCAGGGTTCGAAAGGTCGTAAGAAGGTCTCTATATATCAAAAACACAAGTTGCTCTTTTTCAGGAATCCTTTAAAGAGAAAACTTGAAAGCTAACAGACGATCGTGGAACACCTCAAGTTTATCGTGGAAGGCCCTCGAAAAGAGAAAAATGAAGACTATAAGCAAAAAAAATATTGGCAGAAAATTTTTCATGATGATCCTTAAATCAGGGGAAGGCCTTTAAACGATTGAAATCAGTTAAAAAACTAATAAAACAGTATCGGGAGAGAAAGAAATACTTTTTTTTGAGGTTTTTTTGAGGAATTCAAATAGAATGTAACTTAAACACATGAGTTAGATCACGGGAGAATCATAAATTGGGTACTCAGTTTGGGTCCATTATGAAATGTTTGTATGTATGTCACAAAGTTTTCGAAAATGCTTTATTTAACATCATATGAAGTTTCCAAAACGTTCATTTTCGATCTGTTAAAAAAGTATCAATTTTGTTTCTGAAGAATTTCCTAAGTGTTTCTCGAAACGCCGAAACCATTTGTACTAAAAAATTATGTGTTTATAGGTGACCATTTTTTAACAAGTATACTTTGTCAGTATACGAAATGTTATTTTAATGGGGAATTGGGTTATCAATCTTAGGACCACCTAAACACGCACATCGGTTTACATACATATTACGGAGTATGATCAAAGGGGTATGCGTGTTTTTATAATAAAAAAAAATTTCCAATGTATATTAAAATTTCGTTAAGAAAACACGTATATCTCTTTATTTTTCATATGTATCCATCTCCATTTTGAAAACGACTTTTATTTAATTATCTTCCTATATAAATACATAATTGTTTTTTAGGTAAAACAATCCATGGACCTTGATTGATTGGAGAAGACTTGAAATTGGGCCAAATTTGTTTTGGGCTAAAGTGATCCAATAAACACAATAAGCTAGCCTCCGCTTGTGTTTGAGAAATGTTCATTTGATGTCTAAGGTCCTGTTCTCCTCATCTTATTTTTACTTATTTTCTACCAAAATAAGTTCAGTTCAGCAAAAATAAGTTCAGATCAGCAAAAATAAGTTCAGTTCAGCAAAAATAAGTTCAGTTCAAAAAAACAAAAATCTATATGTATTATGCAAATTTTATTGTACATGAATATTTATATGTGCACATCTTTTTAAATGAAAAATTATGGTATAAAAACAGTAGAATATAATTTTAAAAATATTTACGTAGCATTTTCGAAGAGAATATGTATTGTATGGAAATAATATGTAAAAAAAATATTTACATATGATTTTATATTTTTGATGGAATATTGGAAATATATTATTTTATATGAAAATAAATATATTTTAATATAGATATATGATAATATTATAATACATGGAAACTATATGATACTAAAAAGAAGATGATAAAATATTGTACATTCCTTTGTCCATAAGATTCTTGAAATTTGAGGGAAAAAATCAGATTATATATAATTTAGAGGTTATAATAAATCAATTATTTTCACCTAAATAAAATTCAATTATAGTATATAATTGCCCTATAATTTTTAATTAATATAAAACAAATTCAGCAAAAATAAGTTCAGTTCAGCAAAAATAAGTTCAGATTAGCAAAAGTAAGTTCAGTTCAGCAAAAATAAGTTTAGTTTAGCAAAAATAAGTTCAGTTCAGCAAAAATAAGTTCATTTCAGCAAAAATAAGTTCAGATCAGTAAAAATAAGTTCAATTCAGCAAAAATAAGTTTAGTTCAGCAAAAATAAGTTCAGATAAGCAAAAATAAAACGACGAGAACATGGCCTAAGTCTAACTAGCTTAGTAGCAAGTGAAATGTTAGAAAAAAAATATAATTGCACAAGTAATTAATGCTCTAGCCGCCTTAAAAATAATAAATGAGGCATATAAGTAGAAATATCTCCATCAACTTGAGTAGTGTGATAATCTTTTGATGCGAATTAAGGTGGTCGAGCCAAATACAAAATTTTATTGTTTTATATAATTTATGTTGAGTTGTCTATTATCCATGAGATTGAGTTTCGTCAATCTAAAAGACCCGCGTGGATTAATAGAAGTAAATAATTATTTCCTAAATCAATATTATGCATGTTTGTTCCAAAATAGGTGTGCTTAAGATTAATTAGGAATTATTCTTGGTTTATTATGGTGCACAGAGGTTACGTATTAGGTTAGTTAGATAGATAAAATTATATTGATAAATATTCTAATTATTATCAAATATTGAATTATATTTAGGATAATTATTAAGGTTATTTTATCTTTTATCCTAAGTGGCATGGGATGTATGCCTATAAATAGTTTTAATTTCAGGAATAAAATTAGAGTTGAATTTTGTTATATTTGATCAATTCGTAAGAGTTGTGTGAGCAAGAGAATTGCGTATGTTACTTTGCCGAGAAGGCTACAAATCCTAGCTACAATTTGATCTTGGTTAGTTTAAATTGTTTCATATCCTTTTAATTTAGTTTTCAATTATAAAGATCCACTCAAATTTGATCAAAATTAGGACAACCTAAACTACAAATCATTAGAGTTTAGATTTTTATTAGAGACCCTTAAAATACGCATCATCTTTTGACCCTTGTCTTCGGCTTATGGCAATTTTGAACTAACAACGAAATTAATTTGAACTTTTTTAAGTTCAAGCACAGAAATAAAGACTTACCTGTGCAATAAATAATCAACATAAAAAATAAATGATATTTTGTATTTCATAACTATCCAAAGTTATATTTGTATTTTTTAATATAACTATAAATTATATAATAAATGATAATTTGAGTATAATTAATATTAAAAAATATGCATTAAAATATAAGTTATTGCAATATAAATTTTTTTATTATTTTTTTCATTCATTTACCCTTAAAAATATGTGTAATCTGTTATTATTATTATTATTATTATTATTATTTTCTAAATAAAAACATGCTTGTTAATTTAAATTAAATTTGTAAAAATACAGATTACTAAATTACTATGGATAAGACTGAAATATTAACTTCATACATAAAATATTATAGGGTATAAATTAAATGATTAACTCGTAAATAGTATGATATATGTGATTCTTTAAAACACGAAAATCATTAATTATCGTTATTATATATATTGTTCCTAAACTTTAATTTAGTAACATATTATTAATAACCTAAAATATCAATATTACCAATAAAAACAAAATTAGGAACTACTTGTGTGTTTTTTTTTATCTTGCATAAAAAAACAAAAATAATTTTTTAAAAAGAATATTGTGATCATGAAATTTCAATTCATCTAAATGACAAAACTACGATCTTTATTATTTTTTTATAAGCAATTGGATTAGAAAAACAACAAAAATATGTGATTGCAGGAAATTCATAATTAAACAGATTATGATTGTGATCCCGTGCAGTTGTAGTGTTTTTCTTAAGTATTGGCATCACATGCAAAAATTTATAGTATTTTTGTAATTATTGGTATTCTGTGCAATTATAGTATTATATTTGAGCTATCAAAATCTTGTGCAATAATTATAATAAATTGTCAAATATTGATTGAGATTCCATTTAATAATAGAAAAACTACAACTATTGAGTTTCTTTACAATGACAATGGAATAAACTTGAAACTTTGAGATTATATCACTCACATAAGTTTCTATGGGAGTAATTGTATGCTTTATTTGCTCAATGGCGGATCCAAAAATTACATATAATGGGGTCACTAACTATAAACTTATCAAATTCATTGAGCTTGATGTAAAATGAGGTCACTTTTTACTATCGAGTGGGGTCATTTTTAATGCAAAGTAACACATTTATCTACATTTATACATAAAAATTAGGTTTAATATCACATATTATTTCCCCAAAGGGGTCAAATGACGCCTTAAGCTCCTACTTGCATCCGCCACTGTATTTGCTTTTAATTTTCGTAGAGAAATATATTTTTAGATGATATCATAAATAACATCGAATGATTCATAGGAGTACTGTGCATGAAAATGATATCATAAACTTTTCTAACTAAGAATATATTTCGTATTTTCGAAAATCTAAACTTGCTTAACATCTTATAGGTATATGATCGATATCATAAACTTTCATAGCTAATATAAAAGTCACTTATAAACATTCTTAGTTAATATCATACCACTACATATAATTAATTTAGTACATCTATCTATCATTTAAATTAGATTGTTACATTTAATTAAGTGGTGGAAAAATAAGCGGGAGAAAAGCTAATTACTTTACGACACTTGTCAACCAGCGGTATGAATAACTTCTCGTTTAATAGAGTTATAGATAGCAAGTTGAAATTGAATTGGTTCGAGAAAAAGGATGAAAGATGAGACGATTTTCCAATATCAAATCATGTAAATCTTCAAAGTCTTCAACACTTGTAATAATAGTTTGAGACATAAATCAGATGGATGTAGCGTGGCTTAATAAGACTACATCAAGCTGGTGACAAGGACAAACCTCTAAAGCGAAGATCATAGACAATGAACAAACGTGTCAACATGCATGCAACACTCCCAAAAATATGTGAAAAACTCCCATATGATGGGCATTATCTTATAAGACTTACTATCATATGCTATAAATCTAAACAAGTTGACATTTTGCACAAGTTAAATCTAGTGCTAGCTAAAAGAGGCAAAATAGTTGAAAGAGCAAAGTACGTAAGAGAAATAATGGCGCAAGCAACATTTACGGGAGGTGAGAACCAAAAAATAGAGTACGCACGGCTACTTAGTGGCCACAAAATACCTTTGGTGGGTTTGGGTACTTGGAAGTCTAGTTCTCAAGCTACCACCTCCGTCTCCACTGCCGTCGCTGAGGTACTGTAACGCTGTTTTGATATATGTAACTTTAAGAGCTATCTATAACTATCATTTATATATATGTGTAAATTTTTTTATTTTTATAGGCTAACTTTAAGCGCTTAATATATACATTTTTTATTGTAAGAGTATTTGATAAAATATGCCTGCTTAGGACTGGTCTTGTATATATAGCATACTAGACTTTACACATGAATGACCAAACTACCCTTATAATATATAATAGTGTAACACGTAGACTCCCTCAATATCCTGCTTTATGGGATAAAACAACGGACATATTGAAACAATGTTTACAATAAGTCATTAGTAAGGTCTTTTGTGAAGATATATATCAGTAATCTGTAATTGAGTTGGACATGCCGAAAAGTTGCCTCGACAAAACACGTCCTCTTTTATTTAGTTTATATACTACAAAATATATCCTTTCTTTGAGAGTGAGGGGAGGATCGATTCTTATCCCCTTCCTTGTGGCTCCTTAACACCAAAAGAAATATATCCTTTCTTTCTTTAAAGTCTCATATATCATTGATGAAATAATAAGGAGATGATTTCATTGACTTCAGAATTAATTGACAAACAATTGAGACATATATATAGGATGCCTTGGAAACAATATCCTAGCCTAATATATGATATCAAGATTCCTAAATCTTGTCAAATATTTATCTAATATTATCCTATGCATATCAAATATATTACAAAGATATAATATATCCTCCAATACTCCCCCTCAAGTGGGAAGTGAGTGTAACGAACAAAACCACTTGGACAGTAGACTTGAACAACTTTGAATATGAAAATACCAATTAATACTTGTAGCCGATTTGAAACTTGATGATGACCCTTTTAGGTGAAAACCTGTTAGGCTAAGGGACAATCGTAATAGAAAGAACCCTTTTAGGTGAAAACCTGTTCGGTTTAGGGATAACCGTTTTAAAGTGTTCTCAAATCGTCATAGATTAATGGCTAGTAGAATACCATACACGCCATGTAAATATGTATCGCATTGGAGGAACGGCGGCATTGACAACTCCATATGCCGAAACACATAACTTTGTTGCTGCTCCCAAAAAAAATATTCTCGACACTATTGATGAAATATCCAACTTTTGGGATAAAACCGTGGAGATACATGGGGCTTTGCTGGGCAACATAAGTGTAAAAAAAAATTGTGGTTGTGTTGGTGTAAGAATTTTTCGTAGTTAGAAGACGAACAATTTGACCAAGGGTACTTGAGGGTGGGTTGGAATATTTAGGAAACCAAAATTATAGATGAAAAAAGAAATTCGCATAGCGGAAGGGGAAAAAAATTATGATAATCCAGCCGGTGGGTAGAAATTAATTACTCAAACCCACCGGCAGGAGAAGAAAATTTTTGTGAAGGAACCCAAGATCTAACCTGCTCTTGATACCATGATGAAATAATAAGGAGATGATTTCATTGACTTCAGAATTAATTGACAAACAATTGAGACATATATATAGGATGCCTTGGAAACAATATCCTAGCCTAATATATGATATCAAGATTCCTAAATCTTGTCAAATATTTATCTAATATTATCCTATGCATATCAAATATATTACAAAGATATAATATATCCTCCAATACTCCCCCTCAAGTGGGAAGTGAGTGTAACGAACAAAACCACTTGGACAGTAGACTTGAACAACTTTGAATATGAAAATACCAATTAATACTTGTAGCCGATTTGAAACTTGATGATGACCCTTTTAGGTGAAAACCTGTTAGGCTAAGGGACAATCGTAATAGAAAGAACCCTTTTAGGTGAAAACCTGTTCGGTTTAGGGATAACCGTTTTAAAGTGTTCTCAAATCGTCATAGATTAATGGCTAGTAGAATACCATACACGCCATGTAAATATGTATCGCATTGGAGGAACGGCGGCATTGACAACTCCATATGCCGAAACACATAACTTTGTTGCTGCTCCCAAAAAAAATATTCTCGACACTATTGATGAAATATCCAACTTTTGGGATAAAACCGTGGAGATACATGGGGCTTTGCTGGGCAACATAAGTGTAAAAAAAAATTGTGGTTGTGTTGGTGTAGGAATTTTTCGTAGTTAGAAGACGAACAATTTGACCAAGGGTACTTGAGGGTGGGTTGGAATATTTAGGAAACCAAAATTATAGATGAAAAAAGAAATTCGCATAGCGGAAGGGGNAATTCTCATAGCGGAAGGAGAAAAAAATTATGATAATCCAGCCGGTGGGTAGAAATTAATTACTCAAACCCACCGGCAGGAGAAGAAAATTTCTGTGAAGGAACCCAAGATCTAACCTGCTCTTGATACCATGATGAAATAATAAGGAGATGATTTCATTGACTTCAGAATTAATTGACAAACAATTGAGACATATATATAGGATGCCTTGGAAACAATATCCTAGCCTAATATATGATATCAAGATTCCTAAATCTTGTCAAATATTTAATATCCTATATAATATATATAGGGTTTTTAATTTCCCTTCTTTCTCTCATTAATTAATAATCCCCTAATTTAAATCCTTTTTACGGTTCTCCATCTTTCTTCAAAAACACCCCGTTAATTAATCCTTCTGTAATGTTAAATTAAAAAGAGAAGAAAAGCGTGAATGTTTAATTTTAATGGAGGCAAAAAGTTCGAAAAAGATATCAAATATTAGTAGAATACATTACGAAGCTCCTCTCGATTACGTCATCGAAGACGTTCGCCCTAACGGTGGTATCCAAAAATTCCGTTCTGCTGCTTACTCCAACTGTGTTAGGAAACCATCCTGATATTCGCTCGTGGTTCATGGCTTCATCCGTAGCATAGAATCATCTCCATTCTCCGTTACTTTATTATTATTTTTTTTTTAATTTTATAATTCGCTAAAAAAAGTTTACAAAAGGAAGTAAACGTTAAGTTTTGTTATACTACGTATTTTGTATAAAAAATGACGGAAAACGTTACATCCTCGATTGGGTTCGAGGGATTCGAGAAGCGTCTCGAGATTACATTTTACGACCCTCCCGTATTCACCGACCCGACGGGGTCGGGTCTACGATCATTGTCACGGCCTCAACTTGATTCGATACTAGACGCGGCATCTTGCACGATTGTGTCACAGTTGAGCAACTCAGTATTCGACTCGTACGTGCTCTCGGAATCGAGCTTATTCGTGTACGCTAATAAGATCATTCTCAAAACATGTGGGACCACCAAGCTGCTACTTTCGGTTGACCGGTTTGACTCTCCTCCTCCTTGTTGGGTTACCCAGGCCCATTTATCTTTAACATGAAATTTAACATGGTATCAGAGCCCAGGTTATTCGGGCCTCTTCTAATTCTAATGACACTCACTAGTGAGGGGGAGTGTTGAACCCCATGTGATTTACACTAGTGAGTTGTCCCATATTGGAGAAAGAGGAGAAGTTAAACTAGTTTATAAGCTTAGGAGTTACTCCTCCTATTACCAATTGGTTTTAGGATGGAACCTCCTTGGGCTTGTGGACCGGTTTGACTCTCCTCCTCCTTGTTGGGTTACCCAGGCCCATTTATCTTTAACATGAAATTTAACATGGTATCAGAGCCCAGGTTATTCGGGCCTCTTCTAATTCTAATGACACTCACTAGTGAGGGGGAGTGTTGAACCCCATGTGATTTACACTAGTGAGTTGTCCCATATTGGAGAAAGAGGAGAAGTTAAACTAGTTTATAAGCTTAGGAGTTACTCCTCCTATTACCAATTGGTTTTAGGATGGAACCTCCTTGGGCTTGTGGACCGGTTTGACTCTCCTCCTCCTTGTTGGGTTACCCAGGCCCATTTATCTTTAACATGAAATTTAACAATCATGCAATCAATGGCGCTAGGCATTTTATACTTGTCTAGCGGCCAGGAAGGGCACAAGTTAAGAATAAATATGTTTAATTTGTCCGGTGGCCTGGTAGGCCTAGGGTATGTGTGAGCTGCATGTAGGAAGGTTTTTAACTATATTTTTGTGGTTTATGATCTACTGTAGGTTGGATATAGGCATGTAGACACGGCAGCAGAATACGGTGTACAAAAAGAGGTGAAGCTCCAGCTTTAATTTATTCTTAATTATTGCTGTATCCGTGTTTCCTAATTATTGCATGTACCATGCATGCATTATTGAGCTTCATAGACTTGATCTGGTAGTAAATTGTGAGAAATTTTTATATCATGAATCATTATATGAATTCGAGTCTTTCAATTCAAATTCAACATATATGTATACGATATTAGGACTTAAAGAGGCAAGAGAGTTTTTAAAGCTTTCCTCATGGTACGTTGCTCCCTAGTATCAAAAGAAGTAAGTGTGATTGTGGAACAAAATTTTGTGTCCGTCTTATTAATAGTGACTTATACTATATTCGTCATAGGTCTAATTGCATAGACGTACATATGTACTTATAATACATAGACACCATCCTAGACGATACACACATTCAAAATTGCTCTACTACTATATATTAAAACGTAAGGCGGAAAATCGCAATCCGCCACGTGGCATCCCTTTAATTCTAAATTGAGTTTCAAATGGTAAAAATGTGTTTAATAAGAATCAAACTCATGACCTTTAATTTGACATATGATACTCATAACTTACCAACTAATGTTATTATTGTCTATTCTTCCACAACAACCTATGGTATTATGCATACTCTAAAAGAAATAACTCATTAAAATCTAATTAAGAAGCCCATTTCATGTTCATTTTATCTCTTTAATATCAAAATGGTGGAGATTGATGAGATGGTGCCTGGTAAGAGGTTTAATTGATACCAACAGTTAGCCTATCATAATAAATGGATTATAGTGAATATATTTAATTGTTATGACTATCTTTTGTTCATTTTATCTATTCAATATTATGATCGGTCTTTTTTCGATTATTTAAGTTTTTTATTCAATCATAAGTTCATGAGCAAACCATATATGCAATATTTTTATCAACAAACAAATTAAACACACATTATATTCTCTTATAATAATACAATACTAAAAAATTATAAAGTATATAAATCATTATATATTTGAAGCCAACTATCACCAATATACACTAAATAATTCTTTTAAACCTTTTATCGTAAAATTGTAAAATATTATGTAGATATCTACGATAAATATCTTACTGTAATACTCTTATTTGTTCATTTACCATTTTAGTTTTTGATAAAATTAAATTTAATTAATATAATTACAATATTTTAAATTTTGACAAAAAAGCTAGGCAAAACAAATTAAAGAATTTTTGAAATGAAATTTTATCAAATGTTGGGGGAAACACTTCAAAATATATATATATATATATATATATATATATATATATATATTTTCGGGGAACGCTAGGGAAACAAAGGTAGTTTAATTTTAAACGTTCAAAGCAAGACACAATTTTGTTGACATAGACCATTAATATATAACTACCTATATAATAATATTGAGGCTTTGAGCTACACTATTGATTATAATTGCATCAGTATGATATTTTCAGATTATACGATTCTTAAATTATGAGTACATATTCACGATTCATACGAATCTTCCCTGATCGTCTTACGACTAAGATTACAGAATTCAGATTACACAACCTTGATTCTTACGAATCTTAGAAATTCATGATAAGAAAGGCATCAAACCCGGCGGCTAAATGTATAAGGCATTTTTTTGGCAAATCAATGTTTTGAATTCTGACTCTAACTACCCTCAACCGTATTCAGGTTGGTCGTGGACTTAAAGCAGCTATTCACAAAGGAGTGGAGAGGAAGCATATATTTGTCACTTCAAAGATCTGGTATTATTCAAAGATCTAATATTGTAATGCAACAATGACTACATTAACTAAGCTATATATGTTGTGCTCATTTCATATCGATGTTGTATCAACTAGTCAAGATAGCTCATATAATATGTTATATCTAGGTGAAACTAATGCCTAGTTTTAGTGTTTTACAGCCTTTGATAGTCTCGAAAAATAACGAACCACGCATTTTATGTGTGTGGTGATACCTTTTAAAACACGCATAATTGGTATTTGAGTGCAACTGTCTTTTGAAAAAATATCTTGTGTAGAAGTATGTTTTGAAATTTGTGGTATAATGCAATGTTTTTCTGGATACAAGAGTCAACAAAAACCCTGTTTGACATCTCAGAAACTAAGTGCTACATGACTAGGTGCAGTGGAATATCAGAACAAAAGAAATAGAAGATACAGCTTTGGTCGATTTCGAATTGAAATAGGATTGTGATCTCGGAAAGTTTACGATTTATTTACAAAGTACTTGCTTTATACAGATCTAAAGGTGAAATGGAACTTAATCTGTGGGTTGCTGTTATCCAGATGAAAGTTAGAACCTAGTGAATATCTGATCGATATGGTCCTTTACTCAATAATTGTTTCACTACGACGAGTTTCATGACCAAATGCGATGTTATCACTTTGTGTGGCAATAATTTCTCTTAGTCTTAGCTTTAGTATGTGATATGAGAGTGCTGATGACTAAGTTATTATATATGCTAATATGCAGGTGTAGTGATTTATCTCCAGCAAGGGTTCGCTTTGCATTGAACCATACTCTCCAAGAGCTCCATCTCGAATACCTCGACCTCTATCTTGTACCTATATTTACTGCATTAATTCAATGATCCTTTAGTGGATTTTTTACTCTAGATATTTGATACGCGATTTAATTTATTTGTAGATTCACTGGCCATTTCACCTCAAAGAAGGAGCTAGTAGGCCTCCTAAGGCAGGGGACGTGTTGGAATTCGACATGCAAGGTGTGTGGAAGGAGATGGAAAAACTCGTGGAGGATAAGCTTGTTAGGGATATTGGGGTTTGTAATTTTACAATCAAGAAGCTTAATAAACTCCTTAGTATTGCTCACATCAAGCCGTCAGTTTGCCAGGTGACATATTTCATGATTTTCAATCTCTTTTCATATACAAATTACAAATTCAAAGTTCTTTGAATTGAACGTGTGCTGATGGTTGAGAGGCGCTGGAATAGTTTGTTACTCTATCATTCCTAATGCAAGTCATGTTTTATAATGGTTTGGATTTCAGATGGAAATGCACCCTGGATGGAGGAACGACAAAATGCTCGACACTTGCAAGAAGAACAATATACATGTAACAGTAAGTTACTCTCTGATTTGCTGCATGTAATCATGTTCAAAGCCCTTAACTTATTAAGCTGCTACGTACTTGGTATTGTTTAATTGTCCTCCCTAAGGTCGATATCAATCTGGGCAAGCAAAGTATTCTGAATTGATTCGATCAGAACAGAAGAATACTAAAGAGGATTTCATGTTTGTTGGCAGGCATACTCGCCGTTGGGGTCACAAAACGGAGGAAGAGATTTGGTGCATGACCCAGTAGTGGAAACTGTGGCAAAGAAGTTGAACAAGAGTCCAGGTCAAGTGTTGGTCAAATGGGCTCTTCAAAGAGGAACCAGTGTTATACCCAAATCCACTAACACTGAGCACCTCAGAGAGAATATCAATGTATTTGATTGGGACATACCTCAGGAAGACTTTGAAGCTCTTTGTGACATTAAAAATCAGGTAACTAAGCTTTTAGCATCTAGTTGGTGTAAATATGTAACAAGAGCGTTACCATGCCATGTATAATCGATCAAGTTCTTTGTCCTTTTCGTAACATAACTATTTTTGTATGGATCGTACAGAAGCGTGAATTAGATGGGGAAATTCTCTTTGTTAACAAGAATGACGGGCCATTCAAGAGCGTGGCTGATGTATGGGACAATGAAGATTAGACTACAATATGATATAATTGGGTATATCATGAAGAGCAATTGGGTTGTTCCGTTTTCTGTTTTCTTAGATCTTACCTTGTTGTAGTAACGATAATTCTGTTTTACTTGTGAAGAATGTAATAAGGATCATGACGCTACTATATGTTGTCCTTGTACTACTACTTCTCCATGGAAACATGTGATTGCTTTTCTTTTACGCTTGGATGTTATGTCATTTAAGTTGATACATACATTCGTTATATTGTATACAAAATGCAGTGTTTGATTACTTGATTACACACAAACATGTTAGTATGTTACATCTACCTGATAAATCAGTCTCGTCCACCAAAACTAGACAATAATCTCTCAAAAGCCATATATGTACACTATAACCTTCACCGCCTTACTTCATTCCCTAAGCTAAAAAACATATCTTTTTTCAATTTTCAGCAATTTTTGATGATGTTCTAGCTCTATTTCGAACATTTGTGTTTGTATACCGTGGAAAATTCAATGTTGTATCCACCAAACTCTCTCCTTCATCCAAATCCTCTAGACAGTCCTGAAACTTTCCTTTGTTACTGTTACTGTCCCTAAATTCGAACCCCTCCTCGGCATCACTGCTCAAGCTTCTATAAGTATATTGTGATACTGAAGAATTTAGGTGGCTTAAGCTATCTTGGGTTATATGGCTGATGTCCGACATTGTATTTACTGAGGGTGGAGGCTTAAAGTATAAGCACACCACTGCGATATCATCGGTTCTTGAGGTTGGGAACCTGCTCTTCCATGCACGAATTGCGTGCGTTGCTAGAAACCTGGCTGCATGTGATCGCTTCCTTGCTGCTGATACTATTTTCACTACCTCAAAGTTTGTCAGGACATCCCATACCTGTTAACATATTGTAGTACGACAAATTAATAAAAGCTTATATAAAATCAAAAGATTAAGCTGATGGTTAGCGCTTATAAATACGTTTTCCAAGCTTAAGATATATAATGAGATGTTTTGTTTGTTTACCCCATCAGTTGCAAGGACAACAAAATCATCTTTTTCAGTCAACTTCCTGTAGAAGACTTGAGGGGTTGAAATGAGACCACAATCTTTCAGACAGAAATCTCCAAAGGCTCTCGTCATGGCTAGTCCGGGGCTATCTTCATCAGGCAACCATAGTCTAGGAACATGTGGTTCTTCGTCAAGGGCAAACACACGGCCATCACAACGCCTCACTCTCTCAGCTTCCCTTGGGAGGCTTGGTTTCAAGTCCACTGTTAATTGCACTGCTATTACTTGCCCTTTCTCCCCTCGAGTGCACAATACTGCGCGTGAATCTCCCAAATTTCCAAGAACTAGATGATCCCCCTACAGCCATTGCGAGATTTTGTTAGCATACAAAATAAGATGTCACACATTTCATTCTATTAAAATTTGAAAAATGTGGCACACCTAAGCCTAACATAGAGCTTTAACCTACATAATTTTGCGTTATTGTTCGTTTATCTATTAAGATACAACATCATTCGTTATTATAAGTAATGATTTAGTAAATGCTACTAATTAAAATCGAACCTGTTTGACAGCAGTAACAGCGGTTGTACCACTACAATAGCAATCAATAGAAGGGTCATGGCTAAGATCTTTATCCACTTTCCTAAATGCTTTCAATAAACCAATCTTCCACAATTTTAACACTACATTGGCTTCGGAATCCTCACTGCCGTTAGCATCTCTGCTGGAAGAATAGGCATCATTATTGTCTTCGGCATTGAAAAGGCCATCATCACTCAAGCTACAACTGCCTTTTGCCTGGAGAAGTTTGTGAATCGCAGAAAGCTTGATTGGTAGTTGGTCACGTACATTACGAGCCACCTTGTGACCACTTGGTCCGTGTCCATCAAACACACCACAAAAGAATGCATCATCCTCACCCGTAAAGTCCTAAACACGAACATTTTATTAAATATAGAACAATGTAGACATAAATTCTTAATAAAATGAATAACTAGACCATTATGCAATATAAACAAAAATGTGTGGCTATTTTAAGATGAACAATCATTGGCAAAAAACTAATACTTTGTGTTTATTTCAAAATACCATGATTTATATTTAAGATAATGGACGTTAAACTACCTCCCAAACCGTCATGGCGTCTTGGTTGATACCTTTCTTGCCTTGTTGAGTCGCCATCGAAATTAAAGGAGACGAACCTTGTAGCCTTATTGAAGCTCCACAGTCTCCTTTAATCACAGGATTAAGTTCTTCTGGCTCAATTTCATCTTCGAACGCACTAATTTGTCGATCTCCATAATTTCCCTCCTTGCTACAACAAGCTCCCATGTTACTTTCTTCCCTTCTTTTTTCACGATTTTGTAAAACAATAATTAGTATCCTTGGTTAGCCAACTTAAAATGCAAATTAATTATATGTTCCCCTAGAAATTCAAGTGATATTGTGAAAAATAGCACGCTTATTAGCATGATAGATTTAAGGGATGAAAAATGTATATGAAGGATATTTGTATTTTATGAAATTTTGAGATATAATGGGAAAATTAAAGTTATCAATAACTATCATAAGAATCGAAATGTTGATAAAGAAAAATGCATGGTACATAATCAAGTTGAAAAAACAAATATTAGTAAAAGAAAAGGAATAACATATAAAATCAAAACAATAATATATAAGGGAGCTTTTTAAGGTTGTAAGTTGATGTTTTGATTATCAAATAAATATATTTTGCTCCCTTTGAATTTTCTTGAGAAGAAAATTGAAATTTAGGTAGCTCAATATGCAAAATTTCTAAAATACAATGCTTTTTGTTTTTAAATTTTTTACTGGTAGGTGCATTAGTGCATTACCTATTATTGGACCCCTCTTTTCGTGGATTCGCGTTCTATATTTGGAGGCTGTCTAAGAATCCACAAGAGTAGACTATTATTACTAGATTATAAAACATTGTTGATGTATGATGCTAAGAATAAACATATTGTTTTGATTCCTAGACGTGTTGATGATTTTAGATTTTTTTTTATCATATAACTTATTTAAGGGAAAAAGAAAGAAAGAAAAAACTGAAGAACCATATTTTTCAACTTTCAATTAATCAACTATAACAATTAAATTGATAAATACAAATTTTTTTAGCTCAATTCGACTCACGGTTAACTTTTCACGTTTGGATTATAGATTATAAACTCATCAGACTCAAACTTTTGAAAATTCAACCAATGATATCTTGGTCTAGTGGTTAAAATTGAGAGCTTGTGTACATTGTACAATAGGTCACAAGTCCGAATCTACCTACCCTATTTGTACTATGCATCGCCCTTGTGGCTCCTTTGCGCACACACAAAAAAAAAATTAAAAAAAATTGATAACTCAACCCAAAACAATATACTTCCTTTATTCCTAAATGTTTGATACGTTTAGAATCTTGACACTATTTATATGTACATTGGCATATTTGCAAGCCAAAACATATCAAACAAATGGGAATAAAGGGAGTTCAATTAGCACCATCGAAACTGACCAAAGTCACCAACTCAATCCAATAATAGAAGGTTGTGTTGAGATTTCGAGCCCATTGATAGGTTTGGTTGGGTTGAAAATCTAACCCTTCTAACTCATTGATTTAATTTACCGTAATTTCCCATTGAAGAATTATGAAAACTCAATTAAATGCTATCTTTTCGGTGCAAATTAATAATCTCTCAAATGTGTAATGTAGTTAAAATTATGAGCTAATAGAAAAGGTAATTTCAAATTGGTAAATCTCTTTGAGCTGAATTGAAAAGGCTCTACCCATTAATGTAAACAAGTTGGGTTCAAGTTCAAGGATTCAACCCATTAACGTTCATGGTTAATTCCGAGCCCAACTTATGTATGTACAACCATCCACACTTTGAGCTGTAAACTGTAAACACCTAATTACGTTCCATTTTCATCTCTAAGCCATAATGTATTGTTGAATCTTGGATATAAAAACAAATATCAATTATCAACAAAACTAGTGACGTACGCCGTTAAAAGTCAAGTATTAAGGGCTTTTTTGTATCATCCATGTCAAATTGTCAAGTTCAATATTGTACTCGTAATTTAATACAAATTTAATTTGATTTTTTACACCTTTGAGTCTTTGACCATGAATTGAATAACCCACTAGTTGTGAGTTGTGACTTGTGAGTTGTCTAGTATTTGCTCAAGATTTAACATGGAGTGGCATAATTGTATAATCATTAAACCGGATAACCCGACCATGAAGTCCACTTTCTTTGTTTACATTCTATCAATGTGGAGAGCACAGGCAATGGAGATTCCCCAATTAGTAGTGAACTAACATGAAGTCCAATAAAACAAACTTTTAATGTGTCCAATTGCCCATACATCATTATTTTAAAAATAATAAAAAAACCCAAAAAATAATAATAATAATAATAATAATAATAATAAATAATAAAAATTGGCAATTTGTCAGTCAAATTTTATACAAAAATGAACGTTCAATTTACTAACGAGTAAAATACGAGGTTAAGAATGGTGACAAAGCACCACAACAATTTAATAATCATATGTGTTAAGGAGCTACAAGCCTACAAGAGAAGTAAATGATCTCCGGAATCAAAGAAAAACGCTAAGCAAGTCGGTCATCCCTACTCTCAACGGCTAGTAATTTGAAGAAACAGGAAGCTGTAATGATTAAAGAATGATTGCAACATATCTATTGTCACTGACACTGACTGCCAAGACCAATGCTACTCCAAACTTCTAGAAAATCACTTACCCAAACAGCAAAAGGCTCTCTCTTGGCAGTTGGCACAACTAACACCAGCACAAGACCCTTTTGCCACACTGAAAGCATCTACGATTCTACATCAAATTTACAGATTCATACATCACATCAACTTAATGATCTGCCGTTCTATTCCTAAAACTATATATATAGACTTACCAGTAACTTTCAAAAAAATTTAAAATAAAATTAAACATTTAAAAAAAAAAATTCTGCAAAGTTCTACATTATTCAGAAATCCTGATAAAATTACCCAAAAGATTAGAGTTCTTTGGTTATATGGTCAATTGCCAAAGAATTGATAAACTCAAACCTTGCCGCTTCCCTCAACATGTATCTCATAGTCTAACAGAATGCTACTCGTAGAGTACAAACCATTAAAAGAATAGTCTACAAGATAACATATTTATTCTACATTGAAATGTATTGTACATAACAAGTCATATTCTAATAGAATACACATCAGTTGTCACTAATTACGGTCAACTTCAACATTTATACCTAAAGAGACAAAATGGTAAGACAACAATTAAAACCAGATAGTACAACCAACAGCTTAATCCACATTAGTTAATCAAATCACAAAGTTGACCTTCACGCACTCACATGTATTAATTCTCAGCTATGTTGACAAAAGCTTAAGATCAACTAAGGGCTTATTTACTTCAACTGAAAACAGTTGAACTGGACTGAACTGATTGGAGCTGAACTAAAGTGAAAGTTTTTTATGAAAGATTAATGAATAGCAAAATAAGAGAAGGGAAGAGAAGAGCTAAGCTGAGCTGAGCTGAACTAAACGGATTTTAAGCTGAAGTAAAGAGGCCTTAAGTTGATCAACTATCACAGCTAAAACCTACCTAACCTAAAAACAAAATCACAAAACAGTGGGTATAATAAAAGGGCAAAGGACCACTCTACAGCAACAACAAAGAAATTACTTTGCTAAAAGCCAGAGTGTATGTGTTGACAAGACATGATTCAAAAGTTTGATATACAACTAATTAAACCCCCCACCTCTTAACCCCATCCAAACCTTTTACTTTCATTAGCAATTTGGCAGCTACTTGAACCCAAGAACATGTATATCTTTAAAATGTATGTTAATGAAAATCTGTCCACAATATTTAGAACCTACGGTTCTATGGTGCTCACATAAAGTGCAAATAGGCAAATAGCACTTTGTAGGGAAGACTCGGAAAGCATAGCAATGAAAAATCTGCATAGACATGGACCAACATTCTGAGGTCGGCCCGACTCATTCTTTATTGATGTCTCTTCATATATCAACGTCTGCTGTGTTACGACCCTTACTACCAAAACATTTTGAATTCTATACCATCAGTCATTTCCTTCATATCCAGGGACCAATTAGAAGTGAAACAAAAACACAATCGAATACAATCAACACATACTGAATCCTGACAGTACAATGGACCAAAAAAATAAAATCTTAAATTGCTAATCACATTTGTACTGCCCATATTCAAGTAGTTAAACCAGTTAAGATAAGTGGAGTCGTGGAGAGAGCACAATGTCAACAATTCAATATTACACTACATATAAGCTATTCATAAATCAAACTAAAGGCAGCAATTTTAAAACTATAATGAAATAATCCGTTGAAAAGGATCTCCCAAAAGCAAAAATAAAGCACCGCAATCAATTTAAGCAAAGCATCATGCAATCAATGACTATGTACTGTATCTAATTCAAGCAATAAGGCTAACAAGCATGAAAATTTTATTGCTTGTAAAGGAAATGCACAAGAATAAATCACTTCCCATTATTCCAGGGAACAAAAGGTTGCACTCCAAAACATAAAGCAACACATAAAACATAACAATCCACCAGAAAACAGCATACTTGCATATTATGCCACATAAAAGCTCACAAGATATGGTTTTTAAAACACCATTAAGCTTTAAAAAGTAATTGGGCACATTTGGAGCAAACATCCATTAATAAGAACAAGTACGAGTACATGCCACAGACGCTTATGATCATTAATACGAAGCATATGAGCAGAATTTTATTGAGCAGGAAACAAACACACAAATGAATATGGTTTCACTGAAAATGTATATTATTATTTTCATTTGAAGTAAAGTTTTCAAGAAAACCTCATTAACTGAAGACAAATTGTAGAAACTAGAAACATGAATAGCATTGCTATTTCACCGAAACATTTGTGAAAAAGTACATGAAACCTAATAGAACATTATCAAGTATTGTTAGTTACCCAGTAGATCACCACCATTGATGAACAAGAACGCCACGCTCTCTTAGGGAAGTAAATAGGTCCAAACACTGATCATATGTCTTTTCATACTTAGCACTCCTTTCACCAGGGCAACACCGCTGCCACCGGTTATAATGACACTCAAGGAAGATCTCATCAATCAAGCAAATAGCCCCGGTCTCAAACAGCCTTGGAATAAGATCAAACTCAGTACCTTCCACATCCATCTTCATCACCACAAAGTCCTTCTTAGTAACAGTCTCCTTCAACCACTCAGCAAAGTCAAACCCCGGAATCTTATCAACTCCATCCGACACTCCATTACTCGACTGAACAGGCTTAATCCTGCCCATTCCTCGCCCTTTACCTCCCGCCTCAGCAGGATCAACCCCAGGATCATGATTCACCTCGAAAAACAAGGACTCATTCTTCACCCAAGCAGCATATGGCAACAAATTCACCCACTTCTTCTTAGCTTCATACTCCTTATGAAACGACTTATCAGCCTCAATCGCATACACCTCGAAAGTCTTGTTCTGTTTCGGGTATTGCTTCTTAAACCAACTCCCAATGCTAGAACCATAACTCCTAGCTCCTACATCTACATATATATACCTACTCTTAAAACTAATATCTACCATTGTTGGCAAATACTTTATGTTCTGTATATTCTTTTTCAATGTAATCCAAGGTTTCAATGGTTCAACCTTAATCAATTCCTCCGCCTTCCGAACTATCTCTTGCTTATACCCCGGAACGACGTCGCAACCTTTAGTATTATCTACATAACCATAACCAAATCCTTCTTTCTTCATCACAATCTCACGTATAACAACATTATTATCAATATCATCATCAACATGAAAACCTTGAATTTCACGAGAATGAATATAACTGCAACAATTAAATAAAGTAATCAATGAATGTAAACTATACGTATCATTTGTTCTTGTGTGGACAACCAAATACCCTTCGGGCTTCAATGTCCTTCCAATTTCTTCCGCCATAACCGCGTATTTGCTCAATTCATCAATCTTTCCACCTCTACCTCCATAGAACACGAAATCAAAAGTTTCGTCGTCGAAAGGTTGACGACGACCTGAATCCTTCATTCCAACCACCAACGGTTTCGCCGACTTCTTCGAAACGCCAATTGCGTCCGAAACGCCGATTTCCTTCAATGCCGAAACTTCCTGACCTAATTCCGTATCAACGCAGAGTGACTTCGATTTAGGAGAGAGAAAACCTTCGGAAATCAAATCTTGGAACATTGACGAGTAGAATTGCACGGAATTCCGCCATTTTTTCGTCGTATGAAGAGAATCCTCGTCGTCAGATGAAACGACGTCGATTGACGCCACGGCGGCGGATGAGACGGCGGAAATTGTCGTAGTTCCGGCGAAATTGAAGGTTTCTGGAATTGAAAAGAAGCAGAAATCTCCGACGTCGCATGATTCGCCTCTAATGGTGACAACGTAAGCGAATCGAAAACAAACGATGAAGACGCAGAATAGTAGAATCTTCACTAGGAAGTTTCGCAGAAAGCTTGGCTTCGTTGGTAGCTCCATTAACGCAATTTCAGAGGTTTGCGAATGCTTTTTCATGGCGAAAAAAAAAAAACAAAATTCACCAAAAAAAATTGAAAAAAAAAATAAAATTATTTGTGTTTCCTTTACAATTTCTTCACAAAGAGAAGGAAAAAAAAAAGAATTTTGTGTTTAGTTTGCTGTGCAGTTTAGAGAGAGAAAGAAGAGGTTAGAGAGAGAAAGTGAGGTTTACTTGGAGCAGAACCTAGCGGAAGTGTGGTTAGCACCTACGAGAGAACGACCGGAGGAAGGGTAGTAAAACTGAAAATACACCGGAAAATCAGGGGCAATTCGGGAAATCATGGTGTAATATATTCTCTCTTAAAGAATTAGAATCGACATAATATGATTGTTATTCTTCTTCTTTCTCTCTCTATTTTTATTTTCCTTTTTTTTTCAAATTTTTTTAGTGTTGAGGTTTTGAGTAAAGAAGGCAAATGGAGAAGAAAGGAGAAACAGAAAATATAAAAAGAAGAGAGAAAAAAAGGGAGTGGCTTGATTACCGGAAGTTTCGGTGATGACGCGTGAGAGGGTGAGTTGGAAAAGTGAGGGATAACTGATTTTTTTACCCGTTAAGGGGTTTGGCTTTTTATGGTTTTGATGATTACTGTTGGCCGGTTGCCGGTTACTGCCGTGGTATGTGTGTTTAAGGTTTCGGCGTGTAGGGTAGTAGTGAACTAATGATGGGTGTATATAATTAGTTAGTTTAATTAGAGGGATGTAATAAGATTAATGTGATTATGTGGGTGTGAAAGTGATTTCTTTATTATAAGAGCCATCATTACCTTAAATGATGCATTAGTGATAATAGTAAAAAATAATATATAAAAGGAATCAAACTAGATTTTATGGTACTATTATTATTATTTTTATGCTTAATTAGTTGATAGTTGCATATAGATTGTGAAGGAAAGAGATGTGAATAGGATGGAGAGTTATTAGAAAATCATACGGTGAAAGAAAATAGTTAAGTTTTTATTAATGGAAATTTTGATAGTCGTTTGTAAATTGTATGATAGGTATTAGAATAAAATTTTCCTCAATAGATCAATATACCGTACTATAAGTTTTTTAACTAACAAGGTTATAATTGTTTATATTAACTTGACAACTCGACAAGGACATAATTATTTAGAATACAAAGTATCATTATTTAGAACCACGTTCTTTTAAGTAAGTCAATTTTAATACTACATTATTCTGTCAAAATTGTGTGCTTAAAAGTTTGGTCGAGACACAATCAACATTCAACACAATTGTAATTTCTAATACCTCACAATAATGATGAGAAGTGTATAGCGTTGTGCTTGACTAGTATCCGATCCCTATACAAATAGTCATGTGTTAATCTTATTGAGGTATGTTATGCTAGAGTCTCTATGTAACCCAAGGAAATGTCATAAGTCATAACAATAGACAATATTAGGCACATCATGCTATATCTATGAAGAAGGAACCTTCTACCTTCATCCCTTTGTTTTGACAATAATGTTCAATACAAATAGGAAATGATCGAAATTAGTGGGCATAAAAGATCAAACAACATGTGCTTTCTACTACAACTCACATTCCTCACAACAATAATTATCACTAATGGCCTAATGGGCAACCTGGACTATTGCAAATTCGTTAATTATGGCTTTTATTGTCTAATTAAATATATATATCGATGTGCAAGTTTTAATTACGGTCAATTCCTTCATATAATAATAGTATACAAATGATTGGAGGTCATGTTCGAGTAAATAATGGTCTATTATACAAGGAAAAAATTGTGTATTGTGATGTATTGCATATTTGCATATAATTACCTCACCAATGTCACGATGTGGACTCTATCGTTCAATACATATGGAAAGTTTCTTATTAATGGAAGGGGAAGTATTAGAGTCATAACCTAGTAATTAATGACATATATACTCCTTATGTGCGTCAATAAACATCATTTCTATGTTTTAATAGTTTGTTAATGAACTTGTTATACAAGTTTGAACATATCATAGAAACATGTTTTATTAATTGACATAGACATGATTATTCTCAATATTAACAGAGTTTTATCTTTTCACAAAAAAGATTTTTATCAATATAAACGGCGAAGTAATGCTAATATCTCATAATGGCATTACTTGTTCATCAAATGTTTACATTACTCATCAACAAATGAGGGCTTAAAATAAGCATGTTGTTTGTTTCACTTTAATTTAAGCTTGATTGGATTGACATTTCCAAAATTTGAAATCTTGGGTCTTGGTTGGGTTGAAAAAATTTTATTCTAGACAAAAGCAAGTTTGAATTATACCGTCTCGCCAAATATCATTTTTAAAAATGTTATACATTACACTTCTTCAATAACATTATTATGGAGTATTTTTATTCTTAAAGAGTGTTATATAAACATGTAAAGTATACTGACGTATAATCATAATATAATATAATGTTTTGACAAAAACATTACTTGAAATTTTTATGAAGAAAGTAGAAGCACCAAAAAAAAATCTCAAACCAATATAAGCCGCCGAGCTCTTCATTATAAAAAAAAATAAAATAAAAAAAAGGGTTGGCAGAGTAAGGATTGATTCCAACTGGGCAATTGGAAACCCTAAATCTCCATTTTCATTGGACTTGTTCGGACCAAATTGCAATCCGCTGCCGGAATCAGCTTCAACGGACGGAGAAGATTCTAGAATTTCTAGAGTCTCAACCGTTGTGGTATGTGGGACATTCATGTAACAATAAGGGTAAAATGGGAAATTTTAATGAAAAGGCAGACAAAGAGGATAAAGTTATGGGCAGTGAGCCCCATTATCATTTTGTCAAATTCCATATTCAGTGAGTTGTTGGTAAGGCCCACATCAGTTTCTTCATAAGTGTCCAGCACAACAAGTTTAGATACCCAATTGATTAAATTTGACATTTTTTTTTTCTTTCTACTTTTTTTGTTGTTAAAAGTAGAACTTTGTATACTTCATTAAGGCATTCAAGAGATCAACAACTCTTTTTAATTATGAATTGGACCATATCTTGTTGTTTATTAGGGCTAGACATACTCTAATTTACTCGTAAATTAGTTGTTACAATTTTAATCGAACTTAATCTGAACTTAACACTTGATCAATAATGTTTGATTGAAACTTAATAAAATTGTTTAACATGATCTAACCTGATTAAACTTGTAACAAAGGATTAAAGGAACAGTAATAAATTATTAGCAGGCTTGATTGTCTATGAATAAAGCTAATTAGACATTATCATTTTTAAACTTATATGAACTACTCGACCGAATATATGTTTTTTTAGTTAACCACGGGGCATCTACTTACTACTAACAAACAAATTGAATCATATTAACTACTCAACCATAACAAATAAAACAAGGCGAGTCAACTTATGAGCTACAAAATAAAATTGTTTTGACATTCAAAATAAGTTATATCATCACTAAACTATAGCTTTCCTTTTTTTTTTTTTTTTGGCGCTAATGAGCGACATTATTGGGATGAGAATCAATCCTCGGATCTCCTGAAACCAAGAGGAAATAAAGGTTTAACCATTTGAGCTACCTCTCTTTCAAAATATACTTCTCTATGCAATACACTTAAGATCATTAGATTTCCAATTTCTAAGTTACTATTTTTAAATGAGTGCGTGTTGAGTAAGATAGTAATAAACTATTGTAGAATTAAGTCATTTATGCGTAGGGGTTTCACACTACTTTTACCAAACAAGCTCTAGAATAATGTACGTCCAAGTCATAAATCATGATGTTTTAATTTTCGTGAGTAAATTAATTTATTATTATTGCTTAATTAGATATGTCTTGAGTAAAGAATAAAGTTTTGATGCTCTAATTAAATAGTATATAGTACACTCCTGTATATGGGAGAAACTTGCAACCTCAACTTTAAATGATGTTTTTCTATGGTTTGTTTTCGGATTAGTGAAGTACGTACTTGATTCAGCTGGTATCTACAACATGATTATATTTTAGTCATTAGTGGACTTATCCTAGTTGGTTTTGCCGCTTTCTTTATATGAATTTTGACCTTGTTCTTTTGGCCTTATTCTCACATATGTGGTGTTTTGTGCTGATGTCGTGTTGAATTGGAATTTTATATATCGTTTGGCCAACATGCACAAGATACAGTTTAATTAGCTAGTATCATCCATTCATCCATACAATGGTTACGACGTAATATCAAAACAAACACAAGGAAAAAATAACATGCATGGTTGCACATGATCAAGGGTCATTTGCTCTAACAATCATTCAAATCCAATCAAACACCTTATTTCACCATAACACTGAGTAAAATTTTAACTGTGACTACATACATTTTTATCATTACTGTTTGTGATTGTGAGGTTGAAGGAAATGATGTCGATCAATTTGGTAGATAGTGCAGTTATATTTTCAATGCATATAGTTTCCAAAGAACTACTCGTACTAGTATAGTAAACTTACGAAAGCACCAATAATATGACCACAAAAGATGTGCATGAAAACAAAACAACGGTTTGATTTTATTGTCTCAGATTTGTAACATGCATATTGATTATATTGTCTATGTAACAATGTAACATGCATGTCTTATTGTCTTATTAACCATTTTATCAGAAAATTACAAATTTGCAAGCTTCTATGTATATTTGATCGTGAGATGTGAAGTCCGCTTGTGATCCTTTCAAGTTTCAAAAACTATTGGTTGTTGAATGAAGTCCGCATCAAGTGCCCATGCCGCATGCGCATCTCTATATTCATGGAGTAATTGTGAGCAAAAAAAAAAAATCAATGGGGACATGGATATTGCCATTGGATGTGAGAGCGAATATAACAATCCCTTCACTATGTTAGGCAACTAATTAACCTATAAAATTTGGTCCTCGCCTGTCCGATATCAGTCTTCACGTTGTAATGAAGAATTATATAATAGAGAAAAGAGAAGCAAATGTGACAAATAAAAATGTATAAAATTAAATCGATCCAAAAGTTAAAGTAGCAATGCAAGTTAAAAAACAAAAGAAAGAAAAAAAGTTGGTCACTTCTAAAATTCAAAGTTTATGTGGGACAGTGTGAGCAATCACGTTTTTTAAGCGGTAAGAAACCACCTTATAATTTTGTATTTTGTTGTTGTTGTAATTAGCCGCGTTCGTTTTTGCCGGGATTTGTGACTTTGATTGGGAACTTCCAGAGTTAGCTTCCATAGGAGGTTTAGCATTGATTAAGCAAAGTTGAAATCAACACCGGAGTTAGCAATGAATGAAGAATGAAGGTGTTAAATTTCACCAATTTTTTTTTCCTAAGATGGTTTCGTGCAACAATTTTATTGAGGGTCCTTATAATTAGTACAACCCTAAGGACTTTTAATGGTGGATTTTGACAAAATTGAAGGTGAAGGTTTTTTCCCCAACAATCGTACATTGTTATGTGTAAAATTTACTCTTTCACATGATTACAACAAGTAAGAAAAACTATTCATGAGTTAAGACATATGATAAGATCTCATTTATTATAAAAATTATTTTACTTTTAAATTTAATAATACTACCTCCATTTTTATGAGTTGGTTATATATGCTTGAAATCGTGAGTATAGTTTTATAAGGAAATCTTTATACTATATATAGATAAATATAGTCATATGACATCTTGTTATAATTATCTAATAGATGTAAAGTTTTATTACATCAATTGTTTAGAGTTTTTTTATGAGTTATAGAGATATATATTTATATTAAAATCTGTCTATTAAAATTTGTAAAAATACAATGTAACCAATTCAAAAAATGAAAGGAGTAAATAATTTGTCTACCCATGAAGTGGTCACTCACTTCACTGTCTAATAAAAAAGATCAAATGTGATCTTGTGGAATTTCCTCCTACTAAATTAAAGGTCAAAACCACCAAATTAAAGTAGTATAGACTACAAAGTAAATGCACAATATCTTATTTTCTTAAGCCATAAGTCAGAAATTTTATTGGACATTAACTAGGATGGACCCATAAAGGCCATAATCTTATTTATTCAGATTCAGTTTTATAATGGCATGGACCAAATGACCAATACCATATACTCAAAGGTGAATTTGACTTTCCATATTCTTGCTTTATCTTCTATCCTTTAATTTACTTATTTGGGAAGTTACTAACTTACTACTAGTAGTACTATACATATTCTAGGGAAGGGTTGATGCACTTTGTGTTTTTAGGAGTTGCTTTTTATAAAAACGAAACAACATAACTACGGAGTACATAACATGATGTATTGATATGTCAGTTAAGTCTTTAATTGCGTGACTGCGTGAGTACATACGTAAGGACTAAGGAGACAAATGCTAAAGTGTAGTTAATTAAGTGAGGTATTGTACGAAGTATTTTGTATCTCTAAAATCGAAACCATTATTGAGGAATTTGGGTGGGGGAATTTCTAACTAGTTTCTAACAGTTAGAAACTAAAATTTCCACTTTTAGATATTTTTATTATATTACAATCAAGTTACGTTATATCATTACTGTATTTATGTTTAATTTTTTGAGAATTTTTAAATAGGATACACTACTTTTTTTCTCTCCTGGACTATTTTATGGCATTTTGGACCACAACAAGCTATCCAAAGGTCTTTTTTGACCTTAGTGACACTGTGTAAAGTTTGGTTTAACCCTTTTGGGATCCTAAAACCTCCAAAAACTGTGACTTATAGCCTTCATTTTCAGCTTTCGGATGGGCTATTATGTTTTTTTGCCTTTTTACCATGTGTCGTGAGTGACCACAGGACTTCAAACGATTAGTTTTGGCATCTATCAACTTTTTATTAGTTTTCTTTCAATTCAGAGATATTTGGGGAGAAGGGCAAACTCGTTTATTTTGCTCTCCCAGAACTTTCTTTTGGTGCTACCAGCCACTTATATCTTCTTAAAAATAGAAATAAATAGTATTTAGAAGGTCTTACTAGAATATTTGTAGCGCAACATAGATGGCTTAAAAAAACATAGATGGTGAAATGATCTCTTGAAATCAGGTGGGTAGCTTTAACCAAATGAGCTATCCATCACTCTCCTGGCTTATACCTTGTAATTTCCTTTGCAACTAGGAGATATTATTTGTGAATATTAAAACAATTTCGTTGCATCATAACAAAATACTTGCAACTAGGAGATATTATTTGTGAATATTAAAACAATTCCTTGCATCAAGTATTTTGTCACGAAAGGTAGTGCAAATATTATATTACCTTTGTATCAAAATATAGCTGCAACAAAAGGTATCATTTATGAGTATAAAAAAATTCATTCATTGCAACTATTTCAATACAGAGATAGTATGTGTCCGGAGTATATTAACTATAATATTCCATAAACCATCAGGTCCAATATGAAATATCTGATCATTGCCTCAAATCTAATCAAAAGGAGCCTGTAATCATTTATACAAATTTTAATCCGTTAGATGACTAGATCTATCATCTTTGGCCTGTACTTGCATACATAATTAAGTACCCAAAATTTTTGGTCTGAAATTTTAAATATCAGTTTGTGATATATAAATGAGGATTCTTTTCATTTGGAACTTTAATTTTATTCAATAATGTAATAATCTAATAATTTAAATTTGCATACATAAAGATAATCTAATAATTTAAAGCATTACAAAAAATGAGTCTACGTTAGGTCAAATGTCATCACTTATTCACTTATGCTCATCAACTAAATAATACATACATATACTGCTTGACCACTACTTACTCACGTTGTGATAATCCTAATGACTGGCTAAAACTAAGTAAGTAGCACAACTTCGTGACAGCCTTAATTATATAATTATTTATTTTATCCTAAACAAATTGAAGATTACATTTACTAATTGAATATAAGAAGAGTTTATTTATAAATATAGTAATTATATGTGCACAAGAAAACAATTTCCTAGCTAAGAAATATTTTTGTTTAATTTTTCAATTTCTTTATTACTTTCTTTGTTTTCTCTGTGAATAAGTAAAGATATTCATGCAACAACCATCAATGGAGGTACCGAGTCCTCCGGGCAAGGAAATGGAGGACGGAATGAGGCCGGAGTCGAACTTTAGAGGATTATCAGATGTCGAAAAATGGAAGAAGGAGGATTGGTTTAAGAAAGGAGTGTTTGTTTTGGTTTTAAGGGTTTGTGCTATGGTCTTTTCTTTCATTGCTTTCATTCTTATAGCTGTTCTCCCTGACTTCCATCTTACAGATGCTCCTAGGTAATTACCCCGACTTAATAATTAAGTTAATACAATAATTGTGTAAGCCGAATTTTCACCGATATAGATAGAATATTATTCATATATTCACTAATGTTATTAAAAGTTTAACCTATTAGATAGCATCAAGATTTATGGTAATTTTAACCTATTCAACAATAAATTCAACCTTTATTAATTTTTATTGATATTTAGTATTATAAAAGTGAATATGATTAATTTTATATTTAGATTATGGATCATGAGTGTTTTTACTTTAATTTAACTGTAAGTATTTTAATTGTTTATGATAGCTTACGTATATTAGATTATGATAATCTTTCAATTATTTACGGAGTATTTTTATAATAGCGTAACTAATCTTTTAATAAATTAAATAACAATGCACAACTTTTAATTGTTTGGGATAACTATTTTGTCCAATTATTGAAACTATTATATTATGTTTTATTTTTGTGTAGATGCCTGGTAGATAGTGCATCTTTCTTAAACTTGATGCTTTTTTCCCATATAGTTGCATGGAATCGCATTGGAGATAATTGTATGACAAAAGTTGAACAATGAAATTTGGGTTATTTAGCAAATGTTGCAAATGGAGTAACTTTGGAAAAAAAATTGATTTAACAATTGTTTGTTTTATTGGTAATTGTGGTGTAGTTATGTGTTCGCTATAGCATTAATCGCAATGGTATATAGTACATGCCAAGTTGGGATAAAAGGTGATGAACTTCGTACCGGTCAGGATGTCATTTCATCCAAGATTGCAATTTGGATTGACTTTATTGGAGATCAGGTCAACTCTTATAACCTATTCGCTATAATTTCTTTTCTAAATTAAAAATATCTTTGAATGCAAGTCAAAATCATGTATATCGATTGAAATTGTATAGAGTAATACTCCGTATGAAGTAAAATTTTAACGCTGTTTTTAATGAATTCTTTTTTGCGGATCAGGTTGTCGGATACTTGTTGTTATCATCAGCATCAGTAGGTGCCTATATAGTTAACGGGTTGAGGATAGCCGCGGGATACCAGCGATATCCGGAATTAGATCAAGCAACTGCCGCCGTGGCCATGTCTTTTATGGCATTTTTCTCTCTTGCACCGGCAGCCCTCATTTCGGGATACCATTTGTTCACTGAGTTATCTACATCATAAACACAAATTCATTAATTTAATTTGTTTCCTATACATATACATGCAATGCAATACTAGCATATTCATTTGATTTGTATGTCGTGGCTTTGAGAGAGAAGGCTGTTCTAATACTATTGTTTCCCTACAACTTTAAAACAAAAAAAACGTGCAACTTTGTTAGATTAACATGTTATCTAATTGAGCAAATGTCTGATTATCCATCACTTTCCTTCTGTAATTATTATATACAACATACAACATACTATGCACGCATCACGCTTGGTCACTTGCTAGTGTAATACTGATATATAGAATACGTATAGAAAACTATATATACATGTGCATCTACCATAAGTTTAAAGTTTTGATTAAATTGGTCCTCTATCGATCAAGTATTTATACTTACTACAACAGGGTGTTTGCCTTTATCGATGAATAACGGTAATAGTTCAATATACATTCCAACGACCTTGGATCTATATTAGAGTATTAATTTGTGATACATGAATTGAAATAAAAAAATCATTTTTTATTTCTTGTACTGTTCTTAGAGAAAAATTAGTTAATTGTTGGCTTTAAGGATGACTAAAGTATTATAGTGTAATTTGTTTCGAAAAATTCCCAGCTTTTAACTGTGAGAAACCAATGTGGTTTTCTACGGGTATGTTTTATAATTATAACATATATACGGAGTAATATATTACAATTTAAGTCCACACCTATTAAATAAAATTGTAATCAATAATTATGATCATCGATCAAATTAAATACCATGTATTTAAATTATGTTTATTTAAATATAAATAAATTCAATAAAAATACATATTGACAAAATTTTACATTAGATTTCCCCATTCAAGTCAAATGTTGGCTTTGAGATTAATTACTGTATCTTTTAGGCCATAAATTGTCTAATTCAGTTGCGATCTATCAACTAATAAATGTATTTTATATTTTTTTCTAGCTAGTTCAGTTCATTTCAACTTACGTTAAATAAATTCTAAAGAATAGAGTCTTATGATTTTTCAATAATATATGAAATCAATTAACCCCTTTTGTTGTTGGGCTATTGGAACATTGGAAGTAATTTCATCAAATCATTTAGAAGGTAGAACAAGGGACGCTATGGGCGCGAGTTTTCTAGTAGGCTATACATGTATATGATCGATTCGATTATAACAAGCCCGCTCACATGAGACTATGAGAGCTTATTTGGCTTGAAATGTGAATGTAGCATGAGCTCCGTCATATTATATATATTCAACTTTATCATGTTAGATTCGATTTTTTGTCCGAGAATCAACTCAAATAAAAGTGTAAGATGATGATTGGAAGTCTAAAGATTTGATTTTAATATTCTATCTATTAGTATAGAATCAATAATATTTTTTACCATAAAAAAACAAAAGAGGATATATACTCATACCTTTTCATTAAGACATTAAAATACACACGTACATGNGAGTATTTTTATAATAGCGTAACTAATCTTTTAATAAATTAAATAACAATGCACAACTTTTAATTGTTTGGGATAACTATTTTGTCCAATTATTGAAACTATTATATTATGTTTTATTTTTGTGTAGATGCCTGGTAGATAGTGCATCTTTCTTAAACTTGATGCTTTTTTCCCATATAGTTGCATGGAATCGCATTGGAGATAATTGTATGACAAAAGTTGAACAATGAAATTTGGGTTATTTAGCAAATGTTGCAAATGGAGTAACTTTGGAAAAAAAATTGATTTAACAATTGTTTGTTTTATTGGTAATTGTGGTGTAGTTATGTGTTCGCTATAGCATTAATCGCAATGGTATATAGTACATGCCAAGTTGGGATAAAAGGTGATGAACTTCGTACCGGTCAGGATGTCATTTCATCCAAGATTGCAATTTGGATTGACTTTATTGGAGATCAGGTCAACTCTTATAACCTATTCGCTATAATTTCTTTTCTAAATTAAAAATATCTTTGAATGCAAGTCAAAATCATGTATATCGATTGAAATTGTATAGAGTAATACTCCGTATGAAGTAAAATTTTAACGCTGTTTTTAATGAATTCTTTTTTGCGGATCAGGTTGTCGGATACTTGTTGTTATCATCAGCATCAGTAGGTGCCTATATAGTTAACGGGTTGAGGATAGCCGCGGGATACCAGCGATATCCGGAATTAGATCAAGCAACTGCCGCCGTGGCCATGTCTTTTATGGCATTTTTCTCTCTTGCACCGGCAGCCCTCATTTCGGGATACCATTTGTTCACTGAGTTATCTACATCATAAACACAAATTCATTAATTTAATTTGTTTCCTATACATATACATGCAATGCAATACTAGCATATTCATTTGATTTGTATGTCGTGGCTTTGAGAGAGAAGGCTGTTCTAATACTATTGTTTCCCTACAACTTTAAAACAAAAAAAACGTGCAACTTTGTTAGATTAACATGTTATCTAATTGAGCAAATGTCTGATTATCCATCACTTTCCTTCTGTAATTATTATATACAACATACAACATACTATGCACGCATCACGCTTGGTCACTTGCTAGTGTAATACTGATATATAGAATACGTATAGAAAACTATATATACATGTGCATCTACCATAAGTTTAAAGTTTTGATTAAATTGGTCCTCTATCGATCAAGTATTTATACTTACTACAACAGGGTGTTTGCCTTTATCGATGAATAACGGTAATAGTTCAATATACATTCCAACGACCTTGGATCTATATTAGAGTATTAATTTGTGATACATGAATTGAAATAAAAAAATCATTTTTTATTTCTTGTACTGTTCTTAGAGAAAAATTAGTTAATTGTTGGCTTTAAGGATGACTAAAGTATTATAGTGTAATTTGTTTCGAAAAATTCCCAGCTTTTAACTGTGAGAAACCAATGTGGTTTTCTACGGGTATGTTTTATAATTATAACATATATACGGAGTAATATATTACAATTTAAGTCCACACCTATTAAATAAAATTGTAATCAATAATTATGATCATCGATCAAATTAAATACCATGTATTTAAATTATGTTTATTTAAATATAAATAAATTCAATAAAAATACATATTGACAAAATTTTACATTAGATTTCCCCATTCAAGTCAAATGTTGGCTTTGAGATTAATTACTGTATCTTTTAGGCCATAAATTGTCTAATTCAGTTGCGATCTATCAACTAATAAATGTATTTTATATTTTTTTCTAGCTAGTTCAGTTCATTTCAACTTACGTTAAATAAATTCTAAAGAATAGAGTCTTATGATTTTTCAATAATATATGAAATCAATTAACCCCTTTTGTTGTTGGGCTATTGGAACATTGGAAGTAATTTCATCAAATCATTTAGAAGGTAGAACAAGGGACGCTATGGGCGCGAGTTTTCTAGTAGGCTATACATGTATATGATCGATTCGATTATAACAAGCCCGCTCACATGAGACTATGAGAGCTTATTTGGCTTGAAATGTGAATGTAGCATGAGCTCCGTCATATTATATATATTCAACTTTATCATGTTAGATTCGATTTTTTGTCCGAGAATCAACTCAAATAAAAGTGTAAGATGATGATTGGAAGTCTAAAGATTTGATTTTAATATTCTATCTATTAGTATAGAATCAATAATATTTTTTACCATAAAAAAACAAAAGAGGATATATACTCATACCTTTTCATTAAGACATTAAAATACACACGTACATGATACATGTTTGCATGATACCGATATTACAAGGCCATCTAGGCTAGAGCAGCACCATTTTTTTTTTTTTTTTTGAAACAAAAGCTAGAGTAGCACTTCAATCTACTTCTTAAGGTGCATTTGGGATCTGTTAGGGATTTTAGGCGAAATTTGTTTATAATTTTATGAAAACCTTTTACACATGAAAATTCAATCATTTTCATGAAGTTTTTCCATTATTTGATTGCATGTAAAATATGATTTTTCATTGAAAAAGCTCAATGTGGAAAATTATACTATTATTATTATTATTATTATTATTTTAATTTTTTTAATGAGATCGAAATCAAGCATGCCTGATCAATGGTTTATCTTCATACAATACGTGCAGTGGTTTGAAAACAAGCTGATCTGTTGTAGTTCTTGATGGAAGTGAATTTCTCAATGATAGTCATGTCTTCCTTCTATAAGATCCACATTGATTGCTTGTTTTTTTTTTTTTTACAATATCTATGATAACATGCATGTCCAACATGTCATTGGTAGCGTATGGCTATTAAAATGATGAGAGATAGCCAAAACATTGTTTGAGAACAATACGTCAATAGATATATATTAAAAAATAATGTATAAGACATTAAAAATATTTGGTTGAGTTAAGTTACTAATTGACTTGGATGATGTAGGAGAGGTCATGGTTTCAAGCCTTGTTGATATGATATTTTTGGGTATAGTTTATGAAATCTTCCATAAGAGGTGCAAAGTTGGAGAGACAATGCAGATGAAAGATGAAGCTACTTGTTTCCCTTGAAGTCTCACTCATTTCGTCTACGCTAAAAGTTGTAATTAGATTCCTAAGCTACTTAGGGTCTGTTTACTTCATCTTAAAATCCGTTCAGTTCAGCTCTTCCCTTATTTTGCTATTCATTAATCCTTCATAAAAACTTTCAGTTCAGTTCAGCTATTTTCAGTTGAAATAAGTAGACCCTTAATCATGCATTATAATATCATCAATATACATTGCATGTAGTGTATTTTTACCACGAATCACGTGCTTAGATCCTTGAAGCACTTACACACAGCCAAATTAGCTGCTTTAATGTCAAACATGATTAAGTTTAATAACATATAGTTACGTTTCATACTTCGATTTATCTTGACCTTAATGTTATAATCTATGTATAATCATATACAGTGTAGCTTAATCTTTAATTAGGTTTATAAAAACGTGAATATGCATGCAAATAAAAATATTTACTTGTATATTTATATATATACTACGTCAAAATCAACTTATACTACGTATATTTTCATAAATAGGGATTCAACTTTGAGTTTTAGAGAATTTGTTTAAAAAACTCGAATATTATGTTGTGGCATGCATGCTTAAACATAAACATGGTTAATTTAATTTGCTTAGGTTTGGTCAAAAATCATGAATTATCGTGAGTTGTCAGACGACCTTAACCTTGTTTTGTTTATTGCACTCGGCAATACAACATTATATTGAAATTCAACTATACGCTAATAATGAAAATCAAATGGGTCATTTGACTATATAATAATGTTATAATGATGAAATGTAATGTAAGTCATTGACTTTTAGATATCCCGTATATTTAAAGGGTTAAACAAATTTGGTCAACCCTGAAAGTCGTTCGTCAATCATCAAGGGGATATGCAGTTCACATGTTTAGATCCTTTTGATAGTTGTATCATTTAGAAACAGCCTATATTACATTGCATTTGAAAATTTAGATGATTAATTATTGTTTTAGTTAAAATAAAGAAATTAAAGTTGGTGCTTGGAAATTAATATACATAATGCCCACTAATAGAACCCAAAACTACAATCCATCCCAAACTCACATGACAATTTTAGTAGATAAACTTACTTACAGAGTATTTAATAAAGATGTAGCTCTTTCCTTCATCATCCCAAATGTGGATGTAGGACAAACAAACCCACGAATCATGTTGAAACGAATCATCTTTAATTTGGCTTTGATTTTTAATTAAACGATTCATCTTGCATCAAAAAAAAAAACTTATATTATTGAAGTTTTCCTTGCAAATAAATCTCTAAAAATAACTAAAGTTAGGTATTAATAAGTTTATTTGCAAATGTAAGTATTAATTATATATTACAAACTCGTTAAGCTCAAATACGTAGGTACGTGTATAGTATATAGTGTACATACATATATACAATCTAAATTTTACTGAAAGCAGAGATTATATGCAGTGGCGGATTCAGAAATATTTTATGTGGGGTCAAGATGTGTTTGGCAAAATATAATGAAGTCAAGGGATCCGTTTTCAGTTTCAAATAGGATAAGAGAATTACGCTTAACAAAACTACCAAAGGTGGATCCGCCCCTGAGTATATGATACAATAATCCATTGTTATACCACACTATATATATAGTATATAAGTAAGAAAATCAAACATAAAATGCTTAAGCAAAAATAAGTGCTCTTGACAAATTTAGGTATATAAAACTATAAAAGGGATAACTTACGAATTTTGCTGCATGAAATGTCTATGCATGTGTGTGTGATGTGTCTATATATGCAACTAAACTAATTTAGAGTATAATTTACTCTGATCTTACAGCATTTGATACAAGAAACTTAGCTTTTGTGTTAAATAAATGATTGACCATAATATAAATATTTGACCAATAATGACTTGAATTTAATAACAATAATAGTAGTACTATAAAATGTGGAAGTTCCAGAACAACATCCCTTAATTTTGTTTTCTTCTTCTCATTCTCTTCAACTACTTCATTCTCTATTTATTACTTTGTCATCTATTTTTGTAGTACGTAATAACAAAATGCAACCACGTAAACAAACGGAGGACGCCCTTCCACGGCCTCCGGGTAGCGATTTTGAGGGCGGTGAGACTCCGGCCAGGGCGGAATTCGTGAAGATATTGAAGAAGGGAGATTGGATGAAGAAATGGGTTTTAATATTTAGGACATGTGCATTACTCTTTTCTTTCCTCTCTTTCATCCTTATGGTTTTTGTGAGAAACTTCCATTTAGTTGGTGGGTTAAGGTAATTGATTTTCTCTTCCTTAATTACTATACCTTACGTCCAACCTTTTAGCTAGCTTAATTAGTAAAGCTTTCAATCTTGTATTTTCGTACGTAGTATATAAATTTGTTTTCGATCTATTGCATGCCGAACTTAGTACATTTGCTCATCACTAATTCAATATTGCATAAAGTTTTGTATACGTACTTTGATTGTCTTAACATGTCATCATGATCATAGTAATCAAAGCTTTAATCTCAAAACTTATCTGCAAAATTTGTCTCATTATTATTATTATTATTATGCGGTGTGCTCTAACTTGGGACTGCCTCTTTGTTTTTCTAATTGCAGTTATATGTTTGCCGTTATAATTGTTACGATGGTATACACAGCCATACAAGTTGGCATTAATGGTCATGAACTTCGCACACACGAGGTTGTGATTCCACCTACGACTGCTATTTGGATCGACTTCTGTGTAGATCAGGTCAGTGTTATACATCCTTTGTTTCTTTGCAATAATTGCCCAATCTAACTTCATTAAGATCTTTTCTATCTTAATTTAATAAATTGTGTATATTATCAATTCACGTAAACACTAATTTAGACTAATAGTACATCTTTTGTCCCACTAATTTTAATTTAAACTGCCTAATGGTTGAACATTACTCGTATATTATCATTTAGCATTTAGGGTCTGTTTACTTCACCTTAAGATCAGTTCAATTCAATACATCTCTAATCAGTTCAGTTTAGTTTAGCTTAGCTCAGTTCTTCTTTTAAAATCATAATAAAAACTTTCAGTTCAATTCAGTGCAATTGTTTTCAGCTGTTAATTAGTCTAACTAACGATGGTAATCATATATGATATATTAGTGTACTCGTATAGTCATATGCATGTATATATGATGATCATTGATCAATGATAAAATTTGGTTTGATGAAATTGCAGTTTTTGGCATACATGTTATTATCTTCAGCAACAGGAGCAGCATTATTAACGGTGGAAGCAAGAAATACTGGATATTCCGTAGATCTAGTGTCAGCATCAGTTACCATGTCCTTTTTCACATTCATATCCCTGGCGTCTTCCACACTTTTTTCTGCTTATCGTTTATTTGCTAATCTTTGAATTTCCATCAAATTAAACTCATTAATTGATTAATTAATTATGCAGTACTTCTTTGTAACTATTAATTCAGATTATTCAAACATCTTCTTTAAATTGGTCTATGTGGTATGTACTGACTACTGTACTTGTTTATCAAATTTCTATTTCTTTGACTTACTAACCATCCATTTTGCCACGAGGATATCCAAATTATTGGATGCAAAATATGATGAGATTAGTTTGAATTGATGTTGGCTTTATAACTTGTTAGTGATCGCATATAGATATAGTAGCCCTGTCTTTTTTAATTGTAACATAAATAATTCATCTCTCAAAAAAATTACTTATTTATTGCAACTAAAATAAATAAAAAGAATATATAATGTGACATATAGATATAAGGCCTAGTTTGGTTCATTGATTGTCATGGTAGTTGACAACGTACTCCGTATAAATCACCGAAAATCATTTCTCTAATCTAAATCCTAGGAAATCCATTTAGTTAGTTTGTTCGGTTGGCACTAGAAAAATAAAAAATTTGTAGGCGTAGCAAATTCCATAAAGATTTTAACTTCCTCCGCTTTGCAATTCATTGGTTAACCAAACAACACAACAATATTGTATTTCCTTGGAGTAGGAAGGAAATGGGTGCAATCAAACTTAGTTGTGTAGCCCAACACCTAATTATCTTGCACATGTTTGGCGGTCCTTGTAGCCCAACACCCAAATCATCCTACTGTCTACGGAATTGTAAATTTGTCTACTAAATTGTAAATTTTTTTTTTGAAATAAATATTAATTCATTTATAAAGAGTCATACAACATCTACAATAGAGATCAAAACTAACAAATATAAATCAAACTTAATCGAATAATACTCAAATTGAACAAAACTACGATTGTTGTATATAAGATCTGACAATAATGAATATCCTCTTTCACATTGTTGTTCTATGCAGCTTTCAACGAGGGAGTCTTTCGATCTGTTGTAATTTTGAATCTGAGCAAAATTTGACTCGATTGATTGTAGTCGTAGAATCAACATCTGTTGCAACCCCATACAAATCTTTATTAGCAAATTAAGTCTTCCACTAAAAATAAAAACCTAACCCCAAACTCTCAAAAGGAGAGACACAAAACCCAAAATATGGGTAGGTAAAACCCAATATATGGGTAGTAAAACTCCCTATTAAGGGGAGAATGGAGATTTATTATTGACATAAACAAAAAAAACTAGTGCGAAGAGGAAAAAGAGGGGCTTACCATCGGCCGAAAAGGCTGGTGGTAACCCCTAAATCTCTGAAAAACTAGGGTTTTAAGAGAAAGAGAGAGAAGAAAAGAGGAGAAGGGAGGGGAGAGAGCGTATAAGATTTTTACGTTGACTGCCATTATGGCCTTATGTCATCAACAACTCCCACTTTTACTGAATTGTAAATTTGTATTACTTCCGTTTGAAATTAGTTGTAATAAATATTCCATTATTGCAACTAATTTGAAACGAAGGTAATAAATCTGAATGTGAAAAGCCTTGGCTCAACTTAAGTGATAAACCAGTTGTAAATAATTGTGTTTAATCAATAAAAATAAACCAGTCAAAACAAATTTAAATGAACTAGATTGGATTAATAGTTACGGAAAAAGAATTCCTCAAAGAAGCTTGAGACGTAAGTTGCACCGTCTCTATCTCTCCTTAATTATAAGCATTTGACTCTTCCATTAATGTCAGTTTTAAACTTCCTCTCTCTCCACCATTGAAGGTAAGATAATTGGTTGCGTTGTTAATTCTTGTGACACTTGCAATGTGTATAGTTGGATACCATCGATCACAAATAATCGAAGATATTGAGTATTAGGAATGCTTATGTATTTCGCTTGTTGCATGATAATGTTCATGAACTATACTTATAAAATTATAATTGCTGAAGTGAACGGATCTTTGCTAAACCAAACTTATATTTAGTTAATTGAATTTACTTTAACTAAGAATAAATTCAAACGAGATGAGATGAATGAAGTACTTAAATTGGTTAAAGGGGGTCCAATTGATTGGTTTCGGCACGGGTACGCATATGTGGTGAGCTGGGAGGCAGAGAAGTGGGCCTCAATGAACATAGGGTTATAATGTGGTTTGAGACCTGCTAGGTGTAGAAAATGATGTTGGGCTGTTGTGTCTGTGTGTTTGTGGCGTGTGAAAATGTGGACGTCGTGAGGCACGTTGATGAGGGGAATTGCATATATACAATTAATCTCAGTACCATAACGGTGGGATGAATTGAAAATGTTTTTTTTTTTTTTTTTTTTTTTTTTTTTTTTTTTTTTTTTTTGCGCTAGGGAGCGACAAGGGCGGGAATAAAAATCGATCTCTGGATCTCCTGGAACTGGGAGGGAAGCTTTTACCACTTGAGCTACCCCTCAGTCTCATAAATTGAAAATGTTGTGCACATTGTTGTTAGGAAGCCATGAGGGGGGATGAAAATCGATTTCAGGACCATCTGCGAATAAGAGAGAAGCTTTAATTATTCGAGCTATTCATCACTCTCGCAAATACACAAATATTAGTTGCGCTAGTTGGTCCTACACTTTATAGCCATGGTCCATGGGGTCATTTATATGATACATACATCTTATGTTCTATTTTAACAAATATTCAATTTATCGGATAAAATCTATATCAGTTTTTTAGGTATTATTCACTTTTATTCTCATACTTTATAAAATTATATGTACACACAAAAAAAAAAAAACTAAAAAAAAAATCACAAGTAATTTAAAACAAGGGGAGTATTTGTTAATGAATTGAAATTTTTGGTCAATTGTTCAATTTTAAAAAATAAAATAAAAAATTGAAGTTTTCCATTTGATTGTCACAGTCAATCAAAATAACATAATAAAAAAAATCATTCATAATAGACAATCAAATCATTCCAATAAATTAAAAAAGAGATTTCAAGAACTATGATCCACAAAAGGTTTGTCATTGCACATTACATACTTTAGTTGAAAGTTAGTAATTCAAATTCTATATATAATTAATTACCCTTTTCCGTTTTTAAATTGCAATATTTTAAAAGTTGCACTATTATTTTTTAAGTTTTGATTCAATTTCATGATTAATGTATAAGAAAGAATATAGTCAATATGAATCTCGTTTGATTGGTCAAGTGTGAAAAGTAATTTATTACAACTTAAAAATGGAAAGAGTATTACATGTGAACTTTGCAACACTATAAAAAATAATAATAATAAGTAAGGTACAGTGTATAAAGTACGTCAATGGACGGAAAGAATTTAAGCATGCCGTACTAATGTCGCCGTACATATATAGTACAAATACAAAGTAGGTCTTCTGCGGGGGAGTGGTTTGACTTGTTACTACAGAAGTAAAAGTGTAAAACAAAATATCATTGACGACTTAAACAAAAAAAAGTAATCATAAAATAAATAATTCGATATGAATGAAGGCATCAAAGTATTAAGCAGTTCATGCTTAGTTTGCTGCTTTGCATAATTGCATTATATATATAAAATTACAGCATTTTTGATATATTTGTGACTCAGATCATGTTGGTGTCAATGGTGTGTAGTGTTTACGTGAACACATTACACGTATATATGATTTTTTTTTTTCCCCTAATAACGAAGCTAGTGAAAAATGATACTCCATTTAAATGTGTTATATATAAGTTATAATTCGTTTTTAAAAGCTAAAAGTGTTATATACTCCATACAAAAATATATATATATATATATATATATATATATAAATGAGTTGAAAATAGATTGTGTAGATTTTAAAAACATCCTCAATTATAATTTTATGAGAATTTTGACTTGAACAGGATTATAATAATAATGTACAAGTACAAAGTAATATTGTATTTTATGCGATAGCCTGAGGCCTAATGTTAGTTGTCTAAGTCTTCTTGATAAACAACTAAATGAGTCCAATTGTTCTTGATTTGGATCTTTTTATTTATATTATCTCATACTCTCATTTGTGTATCATTCTCTTACGTGGAATTCAAACCTTTTACGTAAATTAATTAACCAATTATTAATTAGTATCCTATACGAAATCTCAAATAATAATTAAAAAAAAAAGTTGAGAATTTAGGTGCGGATGCAGCCTAAATCATGCATGCGTTGTCATAAGCATTAGTGGAGAATTTAGGTAACTAATGAGTTGCCCACCATCCTATTATTATTTATTATTACTTTACCCAAAATTATTTGTGACCGATGATCATAATATAATGATTTATCCAATTTTAATAAAACTGTGTGCTGAACCTTCTCTACTGATAGAGTACCGCATCAATAGCTATCATCTCCGATCTGATTTAACATAATGGACCATGGTCTCCGCTTAACCTCTGATATTTAGTTGTGGGTTGGAATAATTTCAATTACGGTCAGTTGCACATCCAAGAGTAAGTGCAACCGGCTAGATCAACTTCATTGGATCTAAATGTATTGTGTCATTCGTTTCTTCGGTATCTAAAATTGTTGTGTAACTTTTTGTACGTTTTTTTTTTATATTTAAAAGTATAGAAATGTTAGTGTAAAAATAACGTTGACTATTAGTATTTATGTTATAAAAAAAATTGTATTTGTATCGTGAATTTAAAATTTTTAAATAAGAAGTATATGGAATACTATATATTGCCAGCATTTCTTAGAATATATACAAATGTATTAGCTTACTAGGACCATTTTGAAAAAAAAAATATTGTTGTAACTTTCAACATTAAATATATATCGCTTATATTTTAATTACTCTATATTTGCTACATATGTGTTAAATAGACGAAAAATTATATGATACAACAAGATATACCTTAATAAGTACAATAAAATACAAAAAGTTTATCTAGAGAATATAAAAAGTTTATCATTGCGTCTATTTACTTATCATATATAATTTTGTATTAAAATAAAAAATGTTATGTAAGAAAAAAAAAATGATCTGATTTAACATAATTTTGTATTAAGTCGTGGTCACTCTCTCTATTAATTCATGACTTTGTGAGTAAACTCTCCACCTTAGAAATTAGAATATGAAAACTGCAAATTAGATGTTTTTTTTAATTTCTTTTCCTTATTTGAGTGAGTCATGTACCTAAGAAGGTCGTTTATAAGTACGGCACTATCTTTTGATAAAATAAAACTGAAATACTTGGTAATTATCAACCCCCACCAGCCACCACATTATATTTCTTTTTCCTTTTCAACTCATGTGATAAGAACACCAACCGCACAACTTTCCATATAATAACTTGTCTTTACCCTTGGCTTTCTTCCTCTTAACATGTGTGATGAATTGATAGTACTCGTGATTTTGGTTGGAATTACATACCTAAAAAGATAGAAAATTAATGAGATGATATGAGTTGAACTTAAGGTGATGATTAGTTTCGGTTCAAGATAACAACATAATCTATTTATTATATTTTGGAGCTTAACTTGTAACGTAAAAATATTAACTCATCTTGGAGCTATTTAAATAAGTTTGTCAAAATCATTATTTTAGACATGAGCCGTATAGAACTCAAGATCTTAGACTTTCATTAAATTAAATTTGTATTTTAAAATTCAATTTAAAGAAGCGAGTATTTCGTCTGTCTCATTTTCTTTGCCATGGCTGTCCAAAATAGCTCTCTTATCGGGGTCATCAGAACAAAGAAAAATAACAAATTTTAATATTTTTAACCATTTACAGAAGGTTTTTTTTTTTCTTTTTCTTGCAAAGTTGCAAGTTGATGAATGATGATTGATTGATTTTTTTTATACAACATCCAAAATTCCAAACTATTAATTACGGAATAGATGTTTAATATACGTGTAGAAATTACAGGGTAGAAACTAGACACTTCTCAAGAAAATGGAGCCGAAAGAACAGTACTCCAACTTATGTTTTTAATCATAAGAAGTATGAAGAACATGAATACATGATTCGACCCACAACTTATCAAATGAAGAAATTGGTAAAGGCTTTGAAAATTGTAATCATTAAAATAGTGATATTTTAAATTTTGATAATAATAAGAAAAATAAAGTGAAAGGATTTACGTACAAGAAGATGCACTTGAAAATGTCCTTTCCTACCCCAAATAAACTCTCCCCCCAATAACAACCGGTCCAGTAAATTAATACCATGTGGGAGGGTTTTTTTCTCCCCGTCCACATTCCAATTTTGCCCTTCTATCATTTATTTATTTACTTGCCGTCCTTCGTCGTCCTTATTCGTACGGGCATCTCGCTGTCACTTCTAATTTCCCATTTTACCCCTCTCTTATCTAACCCTTTTTTTTATGTGACCCCATGCCCCATCGTGATGTCTTAAAGCCAACAAACTGTGGCGTTGCTACTCGATTTGTCACTTTGTTGTTGCATGCATTAATTTATTTTGCGTATCTTATGAGAAAAATCAATTTTAAAAGAAGACTTTAGAACATGTTTTTGTCAATTTATTTTTGTTGAACCTAACTCATTTTTATTTTTATAAATTTATTTTTGCTGAAATCATTAACAATTTATTGAATCTTAAAATTTATTTTTACTAAACATAACTTATATTTGATAAAAATAATTAAAAATAAGACAGGAATACATGACCTCAGTGTGTAGCCTATCAAAATAAGAAATATTTTTTACAATTAAACCTGTAAATTATAAAGTGAGATATAACTTTAATTCATCATATATATAATGAATAGTTAATAAAATATAATCCTATTTGTTTCATAGGCTATTACAAAAATAAGTTAAATAACTTTTAATTAGTTGCAAGTAGCCATACTATATCATTTAAGTCCTTTTATCATACTAAACCAATTTTCCCTATTATATAGTAACTATCGTTTGATGATTAATCTAACCATATTTAAGAATTCACAATTTTGACCTTCAAATTATGTCCAACCATAGGATAAGATGTGTGAAACTTATGACCAAAACTCGGTTGAAGTTTAAATGTTTAATTCTCACACTATGTAAGCAAGTTTAATTCTTAAACGTCCTTACTTTAACATAATTTTTACACCTCTAAATGTAACAAAATTTAAGAAAATTTACCACAATGTTGCCCAAATTTAATTCGTCGTGGTCTGCCATTTCAAAAATCCACATGAGAGAATCAAATTAAGACCAAATACAAAAGTTTAATACTTTGCACAAATTTTTGACATTATATGATAAAGTTGGTAGTAAAAGATAATTCTTATAATCCCATATCGAAAATTGATATCTATACTACCAAGTGCGATATCCATGGGATTGTGAGCAATAGGAAGATGCATTACATTATAAAAGGATAATAGGTGGAGCACGGATAACACACTTGAGAGTGTGGATATTAACTTCCCCTAATACTAACAATTTGTGAATGTAACATCAATATTCTTAAACATACATCATAGTATCAAATGTCGATAAGATCAATAATATTGATATGATAGTTAATTTGTTGTCCTATAACTCCAATTTATCCATTTTCATACTCTATATGTTTTTTTAGCTGCTTCATTTCTCTTACTTGCTAAATTTCTCATTATAGTAATTTTGCTCTTACGCATATCTTTACCCATTTACCCTCATTTATGTCATTTTGTACATATATGATTTTATTTTATCCTTTTTAACTCTCATTTCACCGCCACTTAATTTTAGTCTACTTTTTAACATATAAATTAATAAGTGGACCCCTCATTGAAATGGATGTAAGTACCTAATTTTTTTTCCACACCTCAATGTAACAAGCACTCCGTAATTAAAATTGGCTATTGAGAGAGTATTAAGAAACCGTACTTTGTCCTCCCTTATTTTACATTTTTTTTAAAACAAATCAAGGTTATTTTATTTAAGATTAAGTAATTGTTTTGTTGAAGATTATTTTATTTACAAGTTACAACCGGAAATTCCTAGGAAATACGTAGGTCATGGTTTTGTCTGGTTAAAGTAAAAAAAAAAAAAAAAAAAAAAAAAAAAAAAAAAAAAAAAA
>PYUH01004034.1:1265791-1347118 GCA_016808085.1 Suaeda aralocaspica | reverse complement strand
TACTTCTTTAACCAGACAAAAACCATGACCTACGTATTTCTAGGCAAATTTCCGGTTGTTTACTGTAAATAAAAATCTTCAACAAAACAATTACTTAATCTTAGACTAACTCCTGATTTGTTTAAATCAATGTACACATAAGGTGAGGCACAAGTCGGTTTTAACTTATTTCAACTACGCCCATTTTATTACGGCGTGCTTGTTCCCTTGACGGCCCCGTGTGGACACACAATATCACAGGTCTTACATCCTCTTCAATGGGGGTCACCCCTATTAATTTATGTTAAAAGTAGAGCTAACTACGGGCCGGGAATGAGACGTAATACCGTAAACACTAACATCATCTATGTACAACCATACTGCTAACATGGGGTCAAATTCTTTGGCTATCTCTTCATGTAGATCTCAACCCTGCGTACCCCAGCGCACACCCTTCACACAAGAGAGAACATCTCTCCACGCCAAAGTCAAGCGACAAGGAACACGTAAAAACCAACTATCGAGTCATCGACCCCACACAAAGGCTACCTTGGAGTCTACATAGTGACAACACCCAAATAACGTATCCATATCACCCATATTAATGATCTTATCGACACATTTGTACTCAATGATGTATGTTAACGAATATTGATGTTACATTCACAATTGTTAGTATGGGAAGTTAATATCCACACTCTCAAGTGTGTTATCCGTGCTCCACCTATTATCCTTTTATAATGTAATGCATCTTCCTATTGCTCACAATCCCATGGATATCGCACTTGGTAGTATAGATATCAATTTTCGATATGGGATTATAAGAATTATCTTTTACTACCAACTTTATCATATAATGTCAAAAATTTGTGCAAAGTATTAAACTTTTGTATTTGGTCTTAATTTGATTCTCTCATGTGGATTTTTGAAATGGCAGACCACGACGAATTAAATTTGGGCAACATTGTGGTAAATTTCTTAAATTTTGTTACATTTAGAGGTGTAAAAATATGTTAAAGTAAGGACGTTTAAGAATTAAACTTGCTTACATAGTGTGAGAATTAAACATTTACTTCAACCGAGTTTTGGTCATAAGTTTCACACATCTTTCCTATGGTTGGACATAATTTGAAGGTCAAAATTGTGAATTCTTAATATGGTTAGATTATCATCAAACGATAGTTACTATATAATAGGGAAAATTGGTTTAGTATGATAAAAGGACTTAAATGATATAGTATGGCTATTGCAACTAATTAAAAGTTATTTAACTTATTTTGTAATAGCCTATGAAACAAATAGGATTATATTTTATTAACTATTCATAATATATGATGAATTAAAGTTATATCTCCCTTTATAATTTACAGGTTTAATTGTAAAAAATATTTTCTATTTTGATAGGCTAACACACTGAGGTCAGTATTCCTGTCTTATTTTTATCAAATATAGTTATGTTTAGTAAAAATAAATTTTAAGATTCAATAAATTGTTAATGATTTCAGCAAAAATAAATTTATAAAAATAAAAATGAGGTAGTTTCAACAAAAATAAATTGACAAAAATATGTTCTAAAGTCTTCTTTAAAATTGATTTTTCTCATAAGATACGCAAAAAAAATTAATGCATGCAACAACAAAGTGACAAATCGAGTAGCAACGCCACAGTTTGTTGGCTTTTAGACATCACGATGGGGCATGGGGTCACATAAAAAAAGGGTTAGATAAGGAGGGGTAAAATGGGAAATTAGAAGTGACAGCGAGATGCCCGTACGAATAAGGACGACGAAGGACGGCAAGTAAATAAAAATGATAGAAGGGCAAAATTGGAATGTGGACGGGGAGAAAAAAACCCTCCCACATGGTATTAATTTACTGGACCGGTTGTTATTGGGGGGAGAGGTATTTGGGGTAGGAAAGGACTTTTCAAGTGCATCTTCTTGTACGTAAATCCTTCACTTTATTTTTCTTATTATTATCAAAATTTAAAATATCACTATTTTAATGATACAATTTTCAAAGCTTTACCAATTTCTTCATTTGATAAGTTGTGGTCGAATCATGTATTCATGTCTTTTCATACTTCTTATGATTAAAAACATAAGTTGGAGTACTGTTCTTTCGGCTCCATTTTCTTGAGAAGGTCTAGTTTCTACCCTGTAATTTCTACACGTATATTAAACATCTATCCGTAATTAATAGTTTGGAATTTTGAGTGTTGTATAAAAAAATCAATCAATCATCATTCATCACTTGCAACTTTGCAAAGAAAAGAAAAAAAAAAAACCTTCTGTAAATGGTTTAAAAATATTAAAATTGTTATTTTTCTTTGTTCTGATGACCCCGATAAGAGAACTTTTGGACAGTCATGGCAAAGAAAATGAGACAGTCGAAATACTCGCTTCTTTAAATTGAATTTTAAAATACAAATTTAATTTAAGAAAGTCTAAGATCTTGAGTTCTATACGGCTCATGTCTAAAATAAGATTTTGACAAACTTATTTAAATAGCTCCAAGATGAGTTAATATTTTTACGGTACAAGTTAAGCTCCAAAATATAATAAATAGATTATGTTGTTATCTTGACGAACCGAAATAATCATCACCTTAAGTTCAACTCATATCATCTCATAATTTTCATCTTTTTAGGTATGTAATTCCAACCAAAATCACGAGTACTATCAATTCATCACACATGTTAAGAGGAAGAAAGCCAAGGGTAAAGACAAGTTATTATATGGAAAGTTGTGCGGTTGGTGTTCTTATCACATGAGTTGAAAGGAAAAAGAAATATAATGTGGTGGCTGGTGGGGGGGTGATAATTACCAAGTATTTCAGTTTTATTTTATCAAAAGATAGTGCCGTACTTATAAACGACCTTCTTAGGTACATGACTCACTCAAATAGGAAAAGAAATTAAAAAAAAAATCTAATTTGCAGTTTTCATATTCTAATTTCTAAGGTGGAGAGTTTACTCACAAAGTCATGAATTAATAGAGAGGTGACCACGCTTAACAGAGCATTTTTTTTTTTTTACATAACATTTTTTTTAATACAAAATTATATATGAAAGTAAATAGACGCAATGATAAACTTTTTATTTCTCTAGATAAAATTTTTGTATTTTATGTACTTATTAAGGTATATCGTTGGTATCATATAATTTTCGTCTATTTAACACATATGTAGCAAATATAGAGTAATTAAAATATAAGCGATATATATTAATGTTGAAAGTTACAACAATATTTTTTTTTCAAAATGGTCCTAGTAAGCTAATACATTTGTATATATTCTAAGAAATGCTGGCAATATATATTCCATATACTTCTATTTAAAAATTTTAAATTCACGATACAAATACAATTTTTTTTATAACATAAATACTAATGTCAACGTTATTTTTACACTAACATTTCTAGACTTTAAAATAAAAAAAAACTTACAAAAAGTTACACAACAATTTTAGATACCGAAGAAACGAATGACACAATACATTTGATCCAATGAAGTTGATCTAGCCGGTTGCATTACTCTTGGATGTGCAACTGACCGTAATTGAAATTATTCCAACCACAAACTAAATATCAGAGGTAATGTGGAGACCATGGTCCATTATGTTTTAATCAGATCGGAGATGATAGCTATTGATGCGGTACTCTATCAGTAGAGAAGGTTCAGCACACAGTTTTATTAAAATTGGATAAATCATTAATTATGATCATCGGTCACAAATAATTTGGGTAAAGTAATAATAAATAATAATAGGATGGTGGGCAATCATTAGTTACCTAAATTCTCCACTAATGCTTATGACAACGCATGCATGATTTAGGCTAATTCTCAACTTTTTTTTTAATTATTATTGAGATTCGTATAGGATACTAATTAATAATTGGTTAATTAATTTACGTAAAAGGTTTGAATTCCACGTAAGAGAATGATACACAAATGAGAGTATGAGATAATATAAATAAAAAGATCCAATCAAGAACAATTGGACTCATTAGTTGTTTATCAAGAAGACTTAGACAACTAACATTAGGCCTCAGGCTATCATAAAATACAATATTACTTGTACTTGTAACATTATATTATAATCCTGTTCAAGTCAAAATTCTCATAAAATTATAATTGAGGTGTTTTTAAAATCTACACAATCTATTTTCAACTCATTTATATATTATAATATATAATTAAATATATATATATATATATTTTTCGTATGGAGTATATAACACTTTTAGTTTTAAAAACGAATTATAACTATATATAACACATTTAAATGGAGTATCATTTTTCACTAGCTTCGTTATTAGGGGAAAAAAAAATCATATACGTGTAATGTGTTCATGTAAACACTACACACCATTGACACCAACATGATCTGAGTCACAAATATATCAAAAATGCGTAATTTTATATATAATGCAATTATGCAAAGCAGCAAACTAAGCATGAACTGCTTAATACTTTGATGCCTTCATTCATATCGAATTATTTATTTTATGATTACTTTTTTTGTTTAAGTCGTCAATGATATTTGTTTTACACTTTTATCTGTAGGAACAAGTCAACCACTCCCCCGCAGAAGACCTACTTTGTATTTGTACTATATATGTACGGCGACATTAGTACGGCATGCTTAAATTCTTTCCATCCATTGACGTACTTTATACACTGTACCTTACTTATTATTATTTTTTTATAGTGTTGCAAAGTTCAATGTAAACTCTTTCCATTTTTAAGTTGTAATAAATTACTTTTCACACTTGACCAATCAAACGAGATTTATATTGACTATATTCTTTCTTACACATTAATCATGAAATTAATCAAAACTAAAAATAATAGTGCAACTTTTAAAATATTGCAATTTAAAAACGGAAAAGGGTAATTAATTATATATAGAATTTGAATTACTAACTTTCAACTAAAGTATGTAATGTGCAATGACAAACTTTGTGGATCATAGTTCTTGAAATCTCTTTTTAATTTATTGGAATGATTGATTGTCTATTATGAATGATTTTTTTATTATGTATTTTGATTGATTTGACAATCAAATGGAAAACTTCAATTTTTTTTTTATTTTTTAAAATTGAACAATTGACCAAAAATTTCAATTCATTAACAAATACTCCCCTTGTTTTAATTACTTGGATTTTTTTTTATTTTTTTTTTTTGTGTACATTAAATTAAAGTATGAGAATAAAAGTGAATAATACCTAAAAAACTGATATAGATTTATCCGATAAAGAATATTGTTTTTAAATAGAACATAAGATGTATGTATCATATAAATGACCCCATGGACCATGGTCTAAGTGTAGGACCAACTAGCGCAACTAATATTTGTGTATTTACGAGAGTGATGAATAGCTCGAATGTTAAAGCTTCTTCTTATTCGCAGATGGCCTGAAATCGATTTTCATCCCACCCTATGGCTTCCTAACAACAATGTGCACAACATTTTCAATTCATGAGAGTGAGGGGTAGCTCAAGTGGTAAAAACTTCCCTCCCGATTCCAGGAGACCAGAGATCGATTTTTATTCCCGCCCTTGTCGCTCCCTAGCGCAAAAAAAAAAAAAAAAAAAAAAAAACATTTCAATTCATCCCACCCTTATGGTACTGAGATTAATTGTATATATGCAATTCCCCTCATCAACGTGCCTACGACGACGTCCACATTTTCACACGCCACAAAACAACAGACACAACAGCCCAACATCATTTTCTACACCTAGCAGGTCTCAAACCAAAAAAACCCTATGTTCATTGAGGCCCATTCTCTGCCTCCCAGCTCACACATATGCGTACCCGTGCCGAAACCAATCAATTGGACCCCCTTTAACCAATTTAAGTACTTCATTCATCTCCTCTCGTTTGAATTTATTCTTAGTTAAGTAAATTCAATTAACTGAATATAAGTTTGGTTTAGCAAAGATCCGTTATTCAGCAATTATAATTTTATAGTATAGTCATGAACATTATCATGCAACAAGCGAATACATAAGCATTCCTAATACTTAATATCTTCGATTATTTGTGATCGATGGTATCCAAAATACACATTGCAAGTGTCACAAGAATTAACAACGCAACCAATATCTTACCTTCAATGGTGGAGAGAGAGGAAGTTTAAAACTGACATTAATGGAAGAGTCAAATGCTTATAATTAAGGAGAGATAGAGACGGTGCAACTTACGTCTCAAGCTTCTTTGAGGAATTCTTTTCCGTAACTATTAATCCAATCTAGTTCATTTAAATGTTTTTGACTGGGTTATTTTTATTGATTAACACAATTATTTACAACTGGTTTATCACTTAAGTTGAGACCAAGGCTTTTCACATTCAGATTTATTACCTTCGTTTCAAATTAGTTGCATATGGAATATTTATTACAACTAATTTCAAACGGAAGTAATACAAATTTACAATTCAGTAAAAGTGGGAGTTGTTGATGACATAAGGCCATAATGGCAGTCAACGTAAAATATTAACGTCTCTCCCCTCCCTTCTCCTCTTTTCTTCTCTCTCTTTCTCTTAAACCCTAGTTTTTCAGAGATTTTAGGGGTTACCACCAGCCTTTTCGGCCGATGGTAAGCCCCTCTTTTTCCTTTCGCACTAGTTTTTGTTTATGTCAATAATAAATCTCCATTCCCCTTAATAGGGAGTTTTACTACCCATATATTGGTTTTACCACCCATATTTGGGTTTTGTTGTCTTCCTTTTGAGAGTTTGGGGTTAGGTTTTTATTTTTAGTGGAAGACTTAATTTGCTCTAAAGATTTGTATGGGGTTGCAACAGATGTTGATTCTAGACTACAATCAATCGAGTCAAATTTTGCTCAGATTCAAAATTACACAGATCGAAAGACTCCCTCGTTGAAAGCTGCATAGAACAACAATGTGAAAGAGGATATTCATTATTGTCAGATTTATATACAACAATCGTAGTTTTGTTAATTTGAGTATTATTCGATAAGATGATTATTTTGTTAGTTTTGATCTCTATTGTGATGTTGTATGACTTTTATAAATGAATAATATTTATTTCAAAAAAAAAATTTACAATTTGTAGACAAATTTACAATTCCGTAGACAGTAGGATGATTTGGGTGTTGGGCTACAAGGACCGCCAACATGTGCAAGATAATTAGGTGTTGGGCTACACAACTAAGTTTGATTGCACCCATTTCCTTCCTCTCCAAGGAAAATACATATTGTTGTGTTGTTTGGTTAACCAATGAATTGCAAAGCGGAGGAAGTTAAAATCTTTATGGAATTTGCTACGCCTACAAATTTTATTTTTCTAGTGCCAACCGAACAAACTAACTAAATGGATTTCCTAGGATTTAGATTAGAGAAATGATTTTCGGTGTTTATACGGAGTAGTACATTGTCAACTACCATGACAATCAAGAACCAAACTAGGCCTTATATCTATAGTCACATTATATATTCTTTTTATTTATTTTAGTTGAATAAATAAGTATTTTTTTGTGAGAGATAAATTATTTATGTTACAAATAAAAAAGACAGGGCTACTATATCTATATGCGATCACTAACAAGTTATAAAGCTAACATCAATTCAAACTAATCTCATCATATTTTGCATCCAATAATTTCGATATCCTCGTGGCAAATGGATGGTTAGTAAGTCAAAGAAATAGAAATTTGATAAACAAGTCAGTAGTCAGTACATACCACATAGACCAATTTTTAAGAGAGGTTTGAATAATCTGAATTAATAGTTAAAACGAAGATACTGCATAATTAATTAATCAATTAATGAGTTTAATTTGATGGAAATTCAAAGATTAGCAAATAACGATAGCAGGAAAAAGTGTGGAAGACGCCAGGGATATGAATGTGAAAAGGACATGGTAACTGATGCTGACACTAGATCTACGGAATATCCAGTATTTCTTGTTCCACCGTTAATAATGCTGCTCCTGTTGCTGAAGATAATAACATGTATGCCAAAAACTGCAATTTCATCAAACCAAATTTTATCATTGATCAATGATCATCATATATACATGCATATGACTATACGAGTACACTAATATATCATATATGATACCATCGTTAGTTAGACTAATTAACAGCTGAAAACAATTGCACTGAATTGAACTGAAGTTTTATTATGATTTTAAAAGAAGAACTGAGCTAAGCTAAACTAAACTGAACTGATTAGAGATGTATTGAATTGAACTGATATTAAGGTAAGAAGTAAACATACCCTAAATGCTAAATGATAATATACGAGTAATGTTCAACCATTAGCAGTTTAAATTAAAATAGTGGACAAAAAGATGTACTATTAGTCTAAATTAGTGTTTACGTGAATTGATATAACACAATTTATTAATTAAGATAGAAAAGATCTTAATGAAGTTAGATTGGACAATTATTGCAAAGAAACAAAGGATGTATAACACTGACCTGATCTACACAGAAGTCGATCCAAATAGCAGTCGTAGGGGAATCACAACCTCGTGTGTGCGAAGTTCATGACCATTAATGCAACTGTATGGCTGTGTATACCATCGTAACAATTATAACGGCAACATATAACTGCAATTAGAAAAACAAAGAGGCAGTCCCAAGTTAGAGCACACCGCATAATAATAATATAATAATGAGACAAATTTTGCAGATAAGTTTTGAGATTAAGCTTTGATTACTATGATCATGATGACATGTTAAGACAATCAAAGACGTATACAAAACTTTATGCAATATTGAATTAGTGATGAGCAAATGTACTAAGTTCGGCATGCAATAGATCGAAAACAATATATACTACGTACGAAAATACAAGATTGAAAGCTTTACTAATTAAGCTAGCTAAAAGGTTGGACGTAAGGTATAGTAGTAATTAAGGAAGAGAAATCAATTACCTTAACCCACCAACTAAATGGAAGTTTCTCACAAAAACCATAAGATGAAAGAGAGGAAAGAAAAGAGTATGACATGTCCTAAAATTAAAACCCATTTCTTCATCCAATCCACCTTCTTCAATATCTTCACGAATTCCGCCTGGCCGGAGTCTCACCGCCCTCAAAATCGCTACCCGGAGGCCGTGGAAGGGCGTCCTCCGTTTGTTTACGTGGTTGATTTGTTATACGTACTACAAAATAGATGACAAAGTAATAAATAGAGAATGAAGTAGTTGAAGAGAATGAGAAGAAGAAAACAAAATTAAGGGATGTTGTTCTGGAACTCCACATTTTATAGTACTACTATATTGTTATTAAATTCAAGTCATTATTGGTCAATATTTATATTATGGTAATCATTATTTAACACAAAAGCTAAGTTTCTTGTATCAAATGCTGTAAGATCAGAGTAAATTATACTCTAAATTTAGTTTAGTTGCATATATAGACACATCACACACACATGCATAGACATTTCATGCAGCAAAATTCGTAAGTTATCCCTTTTATAGTTTTATATACCTAAATTGCAAGAGCACTTATTTTTGCTTAAGCATTTTATGTTGATTTTCTTACTTATATACTATTATTAGTGTGGTATAACAATGGATTATTGTCATATACTCAGGGGCGGATCCACCTTTGGTAGTTTTGTTAGCGTAATTCTCTTATCCTATTTGAAAATGAAAAGGATCCCTTGACTTCATATATTTTGCCAAACACATCTTGACCCCACATAAATATTTCTGAATCCGCCACTGCATATAATCTCTGCTTTCAGTAAAATTTAGATTGAGATATGTATGTACAATATACTATACACGTACCTACGTATTGAGCTTAACGAGTTTGTAAGAATAATTATACTTCATTTGCAAATAAACTTATTAATACCTAACTTTAGTTATTTTAGAGATTTATTTGCAAGAAAACTTCAATAATATAATTTTTTTTTTTGATGCAGATGAACGTTTAATTAAAATCAAAGCCAAATTAAAGATGATGTTTCAACATGATTCGTGGGTTTGTTTGTCCTACATCCACATTTGGGATGAGGAAGGAAAGAGCTACATCTTTATAAATACTCTGTAAGTAAGTTTATCTACTAAAATTGTCATGTGAGTTTGGGATGGATTGTAGTTTGGGTTCTATTGAGGGCATTATGTATATTAATCCAAGCACAACTTAATTTTCTATTTTAACTAAAACAATTATTAATCATCTAAATTTCAAATGCAATGTAATAAGGCTGTTCTAAATGATACAACTATCAAAGGATCTAAACATGTGAACTGCATATCCCCTTGATGATTGACGAAACGACTTTCAGGGTTGACCAAATTTGTTTAACCCTTTAAATATACGGGAATCTAAAAGTCAATGACTTACATATACATTCATCATTAAAACTTATTATTATAGTCAAATGACCCATTTGATTTTCATTATTAGCGTATAGTTGAATTTCAATATAATGTTGTATTGCCGAGTGCAATAAACAAAACAAGGTTAAGTCGTCTGACAATCACGATAATTCATGATTTTGACCACCAAACCTAAGCAATAAATTAACCATGTTTATGTTTAAGCATGCATGCCACAACATATATTCGAGTTTTTAAACAAATTCTCTAAAACTCAAAGTTGACTCCCTATTTATGAAAATATGATAGTATAAGTTGATTTTGACGTAAGTATTATATATATATATACAAGTAAATATTTTATTTGCAGCATATTCACGTTTTATAAACCTAATTAAAGATTAGCTACACGTATGATTATACATAGATTATAACATTAAGGTCAAGATAAAATCGAAGTATGAAACGTAAATAATGTTATAAACTTAATCATGTTTGACATTAAAGCAGCTAATTTGGCTGTGTGTAAGTGCTTCAAGGATCTAAGCACGTGATTCGTGGTAAAATACACTACATGCAATGTATATTGATGATATTATAATGCATGATTAGGGTTACTATTTTAACTGAAAATGACTGAACTGAACTGAAAGTTTTTAGAAGGATTAATGAATAGCAAATAAGGGAAGAGCTGAACTGACGGATTTTAGATGAAGTAAACAGACCCTAAGTAGCTTAGAACCTAATTACAACTTTTAGCGTAGACGAAATGAGTGAGACTTCAAGGGAAACAAGTAGCTTATCTTTCATCTGCATTGTCTCTCCAACTTTGCACCTCTTATGGAAGATTTCATAAACTATACCAAAATATCATATCAACAAGGCTTTAAAACATGACCTCTCCTACATCATCCAAGTCAATTAGTAACTTAACTCAACCAAATATTTAATGTCTTATACATTATTTTTTAATATATCTATTGACGTATTGTTCTCAACAATGTTTTGGCTATCTCTCATCATTTTATAAGCCATACGCTACCAATGACATGTTGGACATGCATGTTATCATAGATATTGTAAAAAAAAAAAAAAAACAAGCAAAATGTGGATCTTATAGAGGAAGACATGACTATCATTGAGAATTCACTTCCATCAAGAACTACAACAGATCAGCTTGTTTTCAAACCACTGCACGTATGTTATGAAGATAATAACCATTGATCAGGCATGCTTGATTTGATCTCATTAAAAAAATTAAAAATAATAATAATAATAATAATAGTATTAATCCACATTGAGCTTTTTCAATGAAAAATCATATTTTTACATGCCAATCAAATAATGGAAAAACTTCATGAAAATGATTGAATTTCATGTGTAAAAGGTTTTCATAAAATTATAAACAAATTTCGCCTAAAATCCCAACAGATCCCAAATGCACCTTAAGAAGTAGATTGAAGTGCTACTCTAGCTTTTGGTTCAAAAAAAAAAAAAAATGGTGCTGCCTCAGCCTAGATGGCCTTGTAATATCGGTATCATGCAAACATGTATCATGGAAACATGTATCATGTACGTGTGTATTTTAATGCTAATGAAAAGGTATGAGTATATATCCTCTTTGTTTTTTTATGGTAAAAAATTTTATTGATTCTATACTATAGATAGAATATTAAAACAAATCTTAGACTCAATCATCATCTTACACCTTTTTTGAGTTGATTCTCGGACACAAAAATCGAATCTAACATGATAAAGTTGAATATAATAAATAGACGGAGCTCAGCTACATTCACATTTCAAGCCAAATAAGTCTCATAGTCTCATGTGAGCGGGCTTGTTATAATCGAATCGATCATATACATGTATAGCCTACTAGAAAACTCGCGCCCATAGCGTCCCTTGTTCTACCTTCTAATGATTTGTGAAATTACTTCCAACGTACCAATAGCCCAACACAAAGGGTGTTAATTGATTTCATTTATTATTGAAAAATCATAAGACTCTATTCTTTAGAATTATTTAACGTAAGTTAAAATGAACTGAACTAGCTAGAAAAAATATAAAATACATTTATTAGTTGATAGATGCAACTGAATTAGACAATTATGGCCTAAAAGATACAGTAATTAATCTCAAGCCAACATTTGGACTTGAATGGGGAAATCTAATGAAAATTTGTCAAATATGTATTTTTATTGAATTTATTTATATTTAAATAAACATAATTTAAATCATGGTTTTAATTTGATCGATGATCATAATTACAATTTATTTAATAGGTGTGGACTTAAATTGTAATATATTACTCCGTATATGATATAATATAAAACATACCACCGTAGAAAACCACATGTGGTTTCTACAGTTAAAAGCCGGGAATTTTTCGAAACAAATTACACTATAATACTTAGTCATCCTTAAAGCCAACAATTAACTAATTTTCTCTAGAACAGTACAAAAAAAAAATGATTTTTTATTTCAATTCATGTATCACAAATAATACTCTAATATAGATCCAAGGTCGTTGGAATGTATATTGAACTATTACCGTTATTCATCGATAAGGCAAACACCCTGTTGTAGTAAGTATAAATACTTGATCGATAGAGGACCAATTTATCAAAACTAAAACTTATGGTAGATGCACATGTATATATAGTTTTTCTATACGTATTCTATATATCATATTACTAGCAAGTGACCAAGCGTGATGGTGCATAGTATGTTGTATGTTGTATATAATAATTACAGAAGGAAAGTGAGGGATAATCAGACATTTGCTCAATTAGTAACATGTTAATCTAACAAAGTTGCACGTTTTTTGTTTTAAAGTTGTAGGGAAACAATAGTATTAGAACAGCTTCTCTCTCAAAGCCACGACAACAAATCAATGAATATGTAGTATTGCATTGCATGTATATGTATAGGAAACAAATTAAATAATGAATTTGTGTTTATGATTGTAGAAACTCAGTGAACAAATGGTATCCCGAAATGAGGGCTGCCGGTGCAAGGAGAAAAATGCCATAAAAGACATGGCCACGGCGGCAGTTGCTTGATCTAATTCCGGATATCGCTGGTATCCCGCGGCTATCCTCAACCCGTTAACTATATAGGCACCACTGATGCTGATGATAAACAACAAGTATCCGACAACTGATCCGACAAAAAGAATTCATTAAAAACAGCGTTAAAATTTTACTCATACAGAGTATTACTCTATACAATTTCAACGATATACATGATTGACTTGCATTCAAAGATATTTTTAATTAGAAAAGAAATTATAGCGAATAGGTTATAAGAGTGGACCTGATCTCCAATAAAGTCAATCCAAATTGCAATCTTGGATGAAATGATCCTGACCGGTACGAAGTTCATACACCTTTTATCAACTGGCATGTACTATATACCATTGCGATTTATGCTATAGCGAACACATAACTACACCACAATTACCAATAAAACAAACAATTGTTAATCAATTTTTTTTCCAAAGTTACTCCATTTGCAACATTTGCTAAATAACCCAAATTTCATTGTTCAACTTTTGTCATACAATTATCTCCATGCGATTCCATGCAACTATATGGGAAAAAAGCATCAAGTTTAAGAAAGATGCACTATCTACCCGGCATCTACACAAAAATAAAACATAATATAATAGTTTCAATAATTGGACAAATAGTTATCCCAAACAAATTAAAGTGGTGCATTGTTATTAATTTATTAAAAGATAGTTACGCTATGATAAAAATACTCCGTAAATAATTGAAAGAAGATAATAATCTAATATACGTAAGCTATTATAAACAATTAAAATACTTACAGGTAAATTAAAGTAAAAAACACTCATGATCCATAATCTAAATATAAAATAATCATATTCACTTTTTATATACTAAATATCAATAAAATTAATAAAGGTGAATTTATGTTGATGAATAGGTTAAAATTACCATAAATCTTGAGTATCTAATAGGTTAACTTTTAATAACATTAGTGAATATATGAATAAGATTATATAATTTAATATGAATAATATTCTCTCTATATCGGTGAAAATCCGGCTTACACAATTATTGTATTAACTTAATTATTAAGTCGGGGTAATTACCTAGGAGCATCTGTAAGATGGAAGTCAGGGAGAACAGCTATAAGAATGAAGCATGAAAGAAAAGACCATAGCACAAAACTTAAAACCAAAACAAACACTCCTTCTTAAACCAATCCTCCTTCTTCACATTTTCGACATCTGATAATCCTCTAAAGTTCGACTCCGGCCTCATTCCGTCCTCCATTTCCTTGCCGGAGATCGGTACCTCCATTGATGGTTTTTGCAGAATATCTTTACTTATTCACAGAGAACAAAGAAAGTAATAAAGAAATTGAAAAATTAAACAAATATATTCTTAGCTAGGAAATTGTTTTCTTGTGCACATATAATACTATATTTATAAATAAACTCTTCTTTATTCAATTAGTAAATGTAATCTTAATTTGTTTAGGATAAAATAAATAATTATATAATTAAGGCTGTACGAAGTTGTGCTACTTACTTAGTTTTGCCAGTCATTAGGATTATCACACGTGAGTAAGTAGTGGTCAAGCAGTATATGTATGTATTATTTAGTTGATGAGATAAGTGAATAGTGATGACTTTGACCTAACGTAGACTCATTTTTTGTAATGCTTTAAATATTAGATTATCTTATGGATGCAAATTTAAATTATAGATTATTACATTATTGAATAAAATTAAGTTCCAAATGAAAAGAATCCCATTTATATATCACAAACTGAATTTAAAATTTCAGACCAAAAAATTTTGGGTACTTAATTATGTAGCAAGGACAGGCCAAAGATGATAGATCTAGTCATCTAACGGATTAAAATTTGTATAATGATTACCGGCTCCTTTTGATTAGATTTGAGGCAATGATCAGTATTTCATATTGGACCTGATGGTTTATGGAATATTATAGTTAATATAATCCGGACACATACTATCCTTGTATTGAAATAGTTGCAATGAATGAATTTTTTTTATACTCATAAAGATACCTTTTGTGCAGCTATATTTGATACAAAGGTAAATAATATTTGCACTACCTTTCGTGACAAAATACTTGATGCAAGGAATTGTTTTAATATCACAATATATCTTCCTAGTTGCAAGTATTTTTGTTATGATGCAACGAATTGTTTTAATATTCACAAATAATATCTCCAGTTGCAAAGAAAATTCAAGGTATAAGCCAGGAGAGTGATGGATAGCTCATTTGGTTTAAAGCTACCCACCTGATTTCAAGAGATCATTTCACCATCTATGTTTTTTTAAGATCTATGTTGCGCTACAAATATTTAGTAAGACCTTTAAATACTATTTATTTCTATTTAAGAAGATATAAGTGGCTGGTAGCACCAAAAGAAAGTTCTAGGAGAGCAAAATAAACGAGTTGCCCTTCTCCCCAAATATCTCTGAATTGAAAGAAATAATAAAAAGTGATAGATGCCAAAACTAATCGTTTGAAGTCCTGTGGTCACTCACGACACATGGTTAAAAGCAAAAAAACATATAGCCCATCCGAAAGCTGAAAATGAAGGCTTATAAGTCACAGTTTTGGAGGTTTTAGGATCTCAAAAGGGTTAACCAAATTACCAGTGTCACTAAGGCAAAAAAGACCTTTGGATAGCTGTTTGGTCCAAAATGCCATAAAAAGTCCAGAGAGAAAAAAGTAGTGTGTCCTATTAAAAATTTCAAAAATTAACATAAATAAGTAGATACATCATCTTAGTTGTCCAGCTTCGTATCCTCCTTTTTCCTTATGGTTTGTCTACCTTATCGTATTATACAATACCACTTTGTCAATTACTTCATCAGATTAACTGATTGTAATATAATAAAAATATCTAAAAGTGGAAATTGAGTTTTAACTGTAGAAACTAGTTAGAAATTCCCCACCCAAATTCCGTCATAATGGTTCAATTTAGAGAAGCAAATAACTTCGTACAATACCCACTTAATTAACTACACTTAGCATTGTCTCTAGTCCTACGATGTACTCACGCAGTCACGCAATAAAGACTAACTGACATATCAATACATATGTTAGTAATCCGTAGTTATGTTGTTTGTTTTATAAAAGCAACTCCTAAAAACACAAAGTGCATCAACCTTCCCTAGAATATGTATAGTATACTAGTAGTAAGTGTAGTAACTTCCCAAATAAGTAAATTAAAGGATAGAAGATAAAGCAAGAATATGGAAAGTCAAATCACCTTTGAGTATATGGTATGGTCATTTGGTCCATGCCATTATAAAAACTGAATCTGAATAAATAAGTTATGGCCTTTATGGGTCCATCCTAGGTAATGTCCAATAAAATTTTGACTTATGGCTTAAGAAAATAAGATTATTGTGCATTTTACTTTGTAGTCTATACTACTTTAATTTGGTGGGTTTTGACCTTTAATTTAGTAGGAGGAATTCCACACAGATCACATTTGATCTTTTTATTAGATAGTGAAGTGAGTGACCACTTCATGGGTAGACAAATTATTTACTCCTTCATTTTTTGAATTGGTTACATTGTATTTTACAAATTAATAGACAGATTTTAATATAAATATATATCTCTATAACTCAATAAAAAACTCTAAACAATTGATGTAATAAAACTTTACATCTATTAGTAGATTATTAACAAGATGTCATATGACTATATTATCTATATTAGTATAAAATTTCCTTATAAAACTATATTCACGATTTCTAGCATATAACCAATTCATAAAAATGGAGGGTAGTATTATTAATTTAAAGTAAAATAGTTTTATCATAACTGAGATCTTATCATATGTCTTAACTCATGATAGTTTTTACTTACTTGTGTATCTGTGAAAGAGTAAATTTTACACATAACAATGTACGATTGTTGGGGGGCAAAAACCTTCACCTTCAATTTGTCAAAATCCACCATTAAAAGTCCTTAGGGTTGTACTAATATAAGGACCCTCACTAAAATTGTTGCACGAACCATCTTAGGAAAAAAAAATTGGTGAATTTACCACCTTCATTCTTCATCATTGCAACTCCGGTGTTGATTTAACTTGTTAATCAATGCTAAACCTCCTATGGAAGCTAAACTCGGAAGTTCCCAATCAAAGTCACAATCCCGGCAAAAAAAAGAACGCAGCTATAATACAACAACAACAAAATACAAAATTATAAGGTGGTTTCTTACCGCTTTAAAAAACGTGATTGCTCACACTGTCCCACATAAACTTGAATTTAGAAGTGACCAACTTTTTTTTTTCTTTTGTTTTTTAATTGCATTGCACTTTAACTTTTTGGATCGATTTTTAATTTTATACTTTTATTTGTCACATTTTGCTTCTCTTTTCTCTCTTATATAATTCTTCACTTACAACGTGAAGCTGAATCGGACAGGCGAGGACAAAATTTTATAGGTAATTAGTTGCCTAACATAGTGAAGGGATTGTTATATCGCTCTCACATCCAATGGCAATATCCATGTCCCATTGATTTTTTTTTTTTTTGCTCACAATTACTCCTGAATATAGAGATGCGCATGCGGCATGGGCACTTGGGACGGACTCATTCAACAACCAATAGTTTTGAACTTGAAAGGATACAAGCGGACTTCCACATCTCACGATCAAATATACATAGAGCTTGCAAATTTGTAATTTTCTGAAAAAATGGTTAATAAGACAATAAGAAATGCTTACATGTTACATAGACAATATAATCAATATGCTGTTAACAAATCTGAGACAATAAAATCAAAACCGTTGTTTTGTTTTCATGCACTCTTTTGTGGTCATATTGGTGCTTTCGTAAGTTTACTATACTAGTACGAGTAGTTCTTTGGGCAACTATATGCATTGAAAATATAATGCACTATCTACCAAATTGATCGACATTCATTTCTTCAACCTCACAATCACAAACAGTAATGATAAAAATGTATGTAGTCACAGTTAAAATTTTACTCAGTGTATGGTGAATAAGGTGTTTGATTGGATTTGAATGATTGTTAGAGCAAATGACCCTTGATCATGTGCAACCATGCGTGTATTTTTCCTTGTGTTGTTTTGATTATACGTCGTAACCATTGTATGGATGAATGGATGATACTAGCTAATTAAACTATATCTTTGTGCAGTTGGCCAAACGAATATAAAATTCCCAATTCAACGCGACATCAGCACAAAATACCACATATGTGGATAAGGCCAAAAGAACAGGTCAAAATTCATATAAAGAAAGCGGCACAAACCAACTAGGATAAGTCCACTAATGACTAAAATATAATCATGTTGTAGACCAGCTGGAATCAAGTACGTACTTCACTAATCCGAAAACAAACCATAGAAAAACATCATTAAAGTTGAGGTGCAAGTTTCTCCCATATACACGGAGTGTACTATATACTATTTAATTTAGAGCCATCAAACTTTATTATTTACACAGACATTCTAATTAAGCAATAATAATAAATTAATTTACTCACGAAAATTAAAACATCATGATTTATGACTGGACGTAATTATTCTAGAGCTTGTTTGGTAAAAGTAGTGTGAACACCCCTACGCTAAATGACTTAATTCACATAGTTTATTACTATCTTACTCAACACGCACTCATTTAACAAATAGTAATTAGAAATTGGAAATCTATGATTTAAGTGCTTGCTAGAGAAGTATATTTGAAAGAGAGGTAGCTCAATGGTTAACCTTTATTTCTCTTGGTTTCAGGAGTCGAGGATTGATTCTCATCCCAATAAGTCGCTCATTAGCCGCCAAAAAAAAAAAAAAAAGGAAAGCCTAGTTTAGTGTGACTATAACTTCTTTTGATGTCCAAATAATTTATTTTGTAGCTCATAAGTTGACCGCTTGTTTATTGTTATTGTTGAGTAGTTACAATTGATTTCCATTGTGTTGTTAGTAGTAAGTAGATGCCCCGTGGTTAACTAAAAAAAACATATTCGGTGGTAGTTCATTAAGTTTAAAAATGATAAGTCTAATTAGCTTTATTCTAGACAATCAGCTGTATAATTTATTACTGTTCTTTATCCTTTGTTCAAGTTATCAGGTAGTCATGTTACAACATTTATTAAGTTTCAATCAAACATTTGATCAAGTGTTTAGTTCAGATAAGTCGATAAAATTGTAACAACTAATTACCGAGTAAATAGAGTATGTCTAGCCCTATATAAACAACAAGATATGGTCAATTCATAATTAAAAAGAGTTGTTGATCTCTTGGATGCCTTACGTGAAGTACTACAAAGTTCTACTTTTTAACACACAAAAAAAGTAGAATAGAAAAAAAAATGTCAAATTAATCAATTGGGTATCTAAAATTGTTGTGCTGGACACTTATGAAGAGAAGCTGATGTGGGCCTACCACAACTCCACGAATATGGAATTGACAAATGATAATGGGGCTCATGCCCAAACTTTATCCTCTTTGTCTGCCTTTCATTAAAATTTCCCATTTTACCCTTATTGTTACATGAATGTCCCACATACCACAACGGTTGAGATATAGAAATTCTAGAATCTTCTCGTGTTGAAGCTGATTCCGGCAGCGGATTGCACTTGTGTCCGAACAAGTCCAATGAAAATGGAGATTTAGGGTTTCCAATTGCCCAGTTGGAATCAATCCTTACTCTGCCACCTTTTTTTATTTTATTTTTTTTTATCACGAAGAGCTCGGCGGCTTATATTGGTTTGAGATTTTTTTTTTTGGTGCTTCTACTTTCTTCATAAAATTTCACGTAATGTTTTTGTCAAAACACTAATTATATAGATTATACGTCAGTATACTTACATGTTTATATAACACTCTTTAATGAATAAAAATACCCATAATAATGTTATTGAAGAAGTTTTAATGTATAACATTTTCTAAAATGCTATTTGGCGAGACGCGTATAATTCAACTTGCTTTTGTCTAGAAATAAAATGTTTTCAACCCAACCAAGGACCCAAGATTGAAATTTAGGAAATGTCATCCAATCAAGCTTAAATTAGTGAAAAACAAACAACTATGCTTTTATTTTAAGCCCTCATTTGTATGATGAGTATTGAACCTTTGATGAACAATGGTAACTGCCATTATGAGATATTTAGATTACTTCGCCGTTTACATTAGATAAAATCCTTTTTTGTGCAAAGATAAAACTCTGTTAATATTAGGAGAATATCATGTCTATTCAATTAATAAAACAATGTTTCTATGATAGTTCAAACTGGTATAAACAAGTTCATTAACAAACTATTAAACATAGAATGGATGTTTATTGCACGCACATAAGGATATATATGTCATTACTTACTAGAGGTTTGAACTCTAATATCCCCTTCCATTAATAATAAACTTTCCATATGTATTGAAAACGATTAGATCCAACATCGTGACATGGTGAGGCGTGTAATTATATGGCAGAATGCAATACATCACAATACAACAATTTTTTCCTTGTATTATAGACCATTAATTACTCGAACATGACCTGCCAATCATTGTATACTATTTATTATATGAAGGAATTGACCCGTAATTAAAACTTGCACATCGATATATATATTTAATTAGACAATAAAAGTCACATAATAAGTAATTTGCAATGTCCAGGTGCCCTTAGGCCATTTAGTGATAATTATTGTTGTGAGGAATGGAGTTTGTAGTAGAAGACATTTGTTGATCTTTATGCCCACTTTCGATCATTTCACTATTTGTATTGACTTTTCTCACAAACAAGAGGGATTGAAGGTAGAAGGTTTCCTTCTTCATAGATATGCATGATGTGCCTAATATTGTCTATTATTTTATGACTTATATGACATTTCCTTGGGTTACATAGAGACCTCGACAACCATACCTCAATAAGATATAAACATGGACATTTGTATAGGAGATGCGGATTACTAGTCAAGCACAACGCTATACCACTTCTCTCATTACTTGTGAAGGTATTAGAAATTACAATTGTGTTGAATGTTGATATGTGTCTTCGACCAAAACTTTTAGGCACAGCAATTTGACAGAATAGTTAGTATTAAAATTGAACTCCTTAAAGACAACTGGTTCTAATAATGATATCTTTGGTATTCTAAATATTATGTCCTTATCGAGTTGTCAAGTTAATATAAACAAGTATAACTAGTTATTTAACAAAACTTATAGTACGGTTATATTGATCTATTGAGGAAAATTTTATTCTTAATACCCTATCATACAGATTTACAAACCTATCAAATTTCCCATTAATAAAAAACTTAATTATTTCTTTTCATCGTTATGATTTTCCTAAATAACTCCGCCCCATTCACTCTCGGGTTCCTTCACATCTATATGCAAACTATCAACGTAATTAAGCATAAAATAATAATAATAGTACCATAAAATCTAACTTGATCCTTTATAGTATTATTGTTACTAATTATCACTAAGTTCATCATTTAAGGTAATTGATTGACTCTTAGAATAAGAAATCACTTTCACACCACATAATCACATTAAATTTATTTACATCCCTCTCTATGAAACTAACTATTATATACCACCCTCCCTTCAGTCACTACTAGACCCTACCACGCCGCAACTTAATAACACACATACACCGGCAGAGTAACCGGCAACCGGCCAGAAAGTAACATCAAACCAAGTAAAAGCCAAACCCTTCTTACAACGGCGTAGGAAAAAATCAGTTATCCCTCACTTTCCAACTCACCCTCTCACGCGCATCACCGAAACTTACCGGTTTCAAGCCACTCCCTTTTTTTCATCTCTCTTTTTAATTTTTGTTCTACCTCCCACCCCCACTGTCTTCTCTCCATGACACTCTTTACGTCAAAACCTCAACACAATAAAAATTTGGAAAAAAAGGAAAATAAAAATAGAGAGAGAAAGAAGAAGAATAAGCAATCATATTATGTCGATTCTAATCCGTTAAGGATCAGAATATATTACACCATGATTTCCCGAATTGCCCTGATTTTCAGGTGTATTTTCAGTTGTACTACCCTTCCTCCGGTCGTCTCTCGTTAGAGTGTCTAACACACTTTACGCTCGGTTCTGCTCCAAGTAAACCTACTTTTCTCTCTACAACCTCCTTCTTACTCTCCTCTAAATGCCAGCAAAACTAAACAACAAAGTCTTTTTTTTTTTCCTACTCTTTGTGAAGAAATTGTAAAGGAAAACACAGATAATTTTATTTTTTTTCAATTTTTTTTTTGGTGTAATTTGTTTTTTTTTTCGCCATGAAAAAAAAAAAAAAAAAAAAAAAAAAAAAAAAAAAAAAAAAAAAACCATCTTCCATGAAAACAATATCTTTAAGGGAAGTATAAATTCCCACATAACATGAAAAATAGATTATTATGCCCCATTGGTAAGTTATTTTTTTTACAAAGCTTGAGATTTTATTTCCTCCAAAACAAGTTAGCTCAATTCTTAGACAATTATTAAGAAAACAAATTTTCCATGAAATATGGTGCTCCATAAACCCATAAAAAATTATTTCTAATGGTGAACCAAACAGGCACAAAATATCACTCCAATTCATTTTATTCAATAATCTAATCTAGTAATTTTCATTTCAATTTCACTCATATATTGTGTTAGAGTTACGAGTAATTCAAAACTTATTCAGTTCAAATAAGATCAACAATAAAAGAACAACTTTTATTTACTCCCTCTAAGTTTTTTAGTAGCTATATTCACTTTTTCACATCTTCTGATACACAAGTTATGAAATTAATATATCAAATTCAAAAAATTTAAATTATATTATTGCAAAATACATTGAGACGAATCAAATAATATTACATATGACTATATTTTTCGTTACACATTAATCACCAAAATGGATAAAAGTTACAATATAAATAATATGAAAACCGTAATGCAACAAGTAAAAATTTAGGGAGAAAATATTTAATTACGGTATTTATTTATCTTTTGTATATTTAGTATTTAGGGTGGGCATCTAAAAAGATTCCTAAATAAGATTCCAATTTCCAACATATCCCAATCAAAATTGAATACGAACACATGAGGAAGGGGCAATGTTGTCAACCAAAGAAAGTGACAAAAAGCTGACCTAACTTGAGCCAAAAAGCCAATAGGGGCAACATCGTAAATTGACAAACTATCAAGTATAAGCTTCCTTTCATCTCACTCTCTCTTCTCAATTCTCATCAACTACCATCATTCATCTTTAACTCTCTTCATCTCACTCTTTGTTTTTGTTAACCGTTGATTTCCTCCATTTCCTTCTTTCTTCCTCAAATAATCATCTTCAAATTTTCCTACTTTTGCTCTTTATTATTCATCAATCAACCAATTTATTACCACAAAGTTAATTAATTTATCATAATTAATTCGCCATTAAAGCTCTAAAAAACATGAAGAAGCTGAAAACAACAACAACAATGGCAGAAACTTCAACTTCAACTCCATCATCATCATCATCAAACAACAACATCTTCGATCTACTAAGCGAAGAAATCGTATTCATAATCCTAGATTACCTCCACAACAACAATCCACAAGACAGAAAATCATTCTCATTAGTCTGCAAATCATTCTATTCAATTGAATCGAAACATCGAAGAACAATCAAACCACTACGCGCTGTACACTTACCTACAGTCCTTAATCGTTACCCAAACATCTCAACATTAGACTTATCACTTTGTCCAAGAACAACTGATCACTCTTTATCAATCATTGCATCAAACTGCTCCAAAACGCTGCGTTCTATCGATTTGTCGCGGTCTAAGTTCTTCACTGGTAACGGATTAGCTGTTTTAGTTGCGAGTTGTCGGAATTTAACGGCGTTGAATTTGACGAATGCTACTGAACTCCGTGATTCAGCTGCTGCAGCAATCGGCGAAGCCAAGAATTTGGAAAAGTTGTGGTTAGGAAGATGTAAATTGATAACGGATATTGGAATTGGATGTATTGCAGTTGGATGTCCGAAATTGAAAGTAATTGGATTGAAATGGTGTTTGGGAATCGGTGATTTAGGTGTTGAGTTGGTTGCTGTTAAGTGTAAAGAGCTCCTTAGCTTGGATCTTTCTTATTTGCCGGTAATATTTTTTAACCTCCAAAATTATTATTATTTTTTTTTTCTTTATTTGAGAAAGTTTTTTTTTTATGCTAAATTCTTTAATTTTATATAATTTTTTTTTTGTATGCAAGTATATTTTGATTCATTATGATATGATGTTAGATTAGTAAGTAGTATTAGTAGTAATTTTCCAATGAAGATTTGAATTTTGTAAGATTTTTTTTTTTTAAATTTCTGTTAATGGAAATTGCTAATTTAGTAGTATGTTACTGATTTGAGCTATCAAATGATGTATATAGTATTCATTCTAAATATAAAGTGTTTGCTAATCTTTCAATTGAATTATTCCATGTTTCGATAATCGTATAATTGGCAATTATTATGCCCGAAATTGTGTTGATTTTGTATAAATGTGTCATGTGTGTAAGATTCAAGGTTCCGAATTGGGATGCTTGCCAATGAGGCAATCAATCAATGTATGTATGTGTTGGTGTAAGAATGTGATAGTAGTGAGTGTTTATTTGATTTGATATTTGTAAATGGAATCTGATTTATATTTTTTGTGTGAAGGGTTTAATCACTTTTGTGGCATATGCATTTTGTGGAGTAATCCGGTGATATTGACACCTTTGGTTTGTATTTTCCGCACTGGAATCTGTTTTAGGTTGGTATTTTCCATTGGTGATGATGAAATGATGAGATTATGTAAAAGCCCCCCATTTTTCTAAAGTTTTGTGATGGTTCAGGTGGTCATTGGTATTGAGCACTAATGGTAAACAATTTTATTGCATGTTGAATTTGCACTTTTGAATTCTTGTACGAAGATGGCATGTTAATTTGATATTGAGTATTAGCAATAACAATTTCATTGCATGTTGAATCACTAGTATTGTTTCTTTCAAATTAATACCATGTTAATATATATATATATATATTTTATATTTTGACGTAATTTGTTGAGATGTGATAGACTTGCAATGCTGCTTAATAATATTATTTCAACGCTCATTTTGTTGCTGCTTCTTGGTGCAGATCACAAGTAAGTGTTTGCCTGCCATCTTGAAGCTACAATATCTTGAGGAGTTGATCCTAGAAGGCTGCTTTGGGATCGATGATGACAGCCTCACGTTATTGAAGCAAGGTTCAAAGTCTCTGAAGGTATTTTTACTTGGAAGACTTCTCCTTTATTTATTGGGGTTCTTTGAATTCTCATGTTTATTGATCGATTTAGGTTTTTTGAAGTCCGATAAATATTTTCATGTTCTAGAGATACTAGCTATTTTTGTGCCTATTTTTTGTTGTTCACTTGTGCTAATTGCTATGTTTTTCCCCTGATTGTAGACTCTTGACATGTCAAGCTGTCAGAATGTTAGTGACACGGGCTTATCTCTTTTAACCAGCGGGACTGGCTGTTTACGACAATTAACTTTAGCTTATGGCTCTCCAGTAAGATTTTAAGTTCCCCTCGTATATTTAATGCATCTTTATTTGCTATGTGCCTTATTATATGTTGTATTTTCAGGTTACCCTCGACCTTGCTCGTAGTTTGCAGAGACTGTCTAAACTCCAATCAATCAAATTAGATGGTTGTGTAGTTACATGCTCTGGCCTCCAAGCCATTGGGAATTATTGTGCTTCACTACGGGAGCTAAGTTTGAGTAAATGCTCTGGTGTGACCGATGAAGGCTTATCCGCCCTAGTGAAGAAACAAAAGGATCTTCGGAAGCTAGACATTACATGTTGTCGAAAGCTAACATGTGTATCTATTGCTCATATTGCATATTCTTGCACTTCTCTAACTTCTCTTAGAATGGAGTCTTGTACCCTGGTTCCTAGGGAAGCTTTTGTTCTAATCGGTCGAAGATGCCATCAACTTCAAGAACTTGATCTTACTGATAACGAAATAGATAATGAAGGTTAGTATTTATATTTTGTCAGTGTTTTTACTGATGTTGTCTCTGCACTCCTTTAACAGCTGTCTTTTCTATGTAGGTCTAAAATACATCTCTAAGTGCTCAAGACTATCAATTCTAAAACTTGGAATATGTTTGAACATAACTGATGAGGGACTGTGTCATATAGGCAATCGTTGTTCAAAGCTTGTGGAACTTGACTTATACAGGTTTGTTTGTGTGTAATCTACATTAAATTTTCATTGTTGATCATCTAATTGCTGCTGGAATTCTCTATAAGATTATTGAAGATTTTTGTGCTTGAGAATCCACTACAAAATCATTATGCTCAGAATCAGAAAACAGCTAAAAGTTCAGTATTTGTCATTATGCTCTACTTTGTTCCTGTTCTAGTATTGCTCATGTATGTCTAAACCTCAACATGTGTTAGATACTTAGATTATATTATAATTGTAATATAGTAAGAAATTACTAAAGAACAGCTGAACATGACATTCGTTTGTGTGCGCGTGTGTGTGATAGACTGACATGCAGTGGTCCTTGTTTAATGAAGAGTGATGGGCGGTTACTTTTTTGTTTTGTTTTGTTGGTGGTCGGTGGACGGAGACTATTCCTCCAAAGAGGATTGCTCATATTATTAGATCTATTTCACCATGAAATGATCATCTACGCGCTGTATTTTGTCTAACTGAAACTTATTTTTTCAGGTCTATGGAGATTACTGACTCGGGTATCACAGCTATTGCTCGTGGCTGTCCTGGTCTAGAAATGCTTAATATATCATACTGCAAAAGCATCACAGATGCTTCTTTGATATCTATCTCAAAATGTGCAAAGTTAAATATATTAGAATGCAGAGGATGTCCTCTTATAACCTCTCTGGGCATAGCAGCTATTGCTGTTGGGTGTAAGCACCTCACCATGTTGGATATAAAGAAGTGCTACAACATTAACGATTTTGGAGTACTACCTCTTGCTCACTTTTCCCAAAATCTGAAAGAGGTATGTTCTGCTTCTGCTAAACATCTTTAGACTTCAACCATTTTCTAATCAATTCAAAATGCATCATATGTTGTTAATTGAAGTGATTTAATGATGCCTGACGAGCAATTTTTTTTTTTTTTTTTTGCTTTATAGATAAACATGTCATGTACATCCATCACAGATGTTGGCCTTTTATCCCTAGCTAGCATAAGCTGTCTTCAGAGCATGATCATCCTGCACTTGAAAGGCTTGAGCCCAAGAGGACTAGCAGCGGCTCTACTGGCTTGTGGAGGGTTGACAAAAGTCAAGCTCCATTCCTCATTCAAAACTTTGCTTCCACGGCCACTTTTTGAACATCTAGAAGCACGTGGTTGTGTATTCCAATGGAGAGAGAAAATATTTCAGGTAAAGATAGTAAGATACTCAGACCTGCTACTACCTTCATGTTTTAATTAAATCCTGCTAACATATACTCCTATTCTATGATGTTCTATTCACTCACAATCGAATGTAATACACATATCAATGAAATGAAGAGTGTGTGAGAGTGGCTTGAGTAAAATGTAGCATGCTGGGGTAAGGCAGGGTAAAATTTGCAGAACCATTTTGCACATTATTAAGGAAAAAAAGGAAAACGGGGGGAAGGAGGGGATTAAAGTTAGGCTGCAACTATTAGAATGATGTTTATGTGTTTCATATGATGGTCAAGTATATCTTTCACTCTAGTTGGAATGCAAGCATGCAATCTTTGAACCTATAAGGCGAGAACCTACTGCCACATCATAATATCAGTAGAGATCATTCATATGAAGTCCAACGTTAGTGGATTTCAGGGAGTTGGGCATAACACAGTGGATGCTTTTAGCCTTAGCTTGGCCCTTCTGGTTCCTAAAGACTGTATTTCAATATCAGGCTGTCTAGGAACATTCTTAACCATTTCTTATAATTTAAGAGTGGTTGAAGGAGATGATTCAGTTTTTAGCCAATTTGCTATGATTCAACTGTATTTGTTTGAGATGATTGTTGTGAACCCAATAATTTAAGAACGAATAATCGACATCAGCCTTTTTGTTTAGCTTAAGTTGCTATTTATGCAGTAGCTGTCAAAGAAGTTACATACTAGATTCAATTACTACGTTACAGATTTGCAACAAATATGTTGAACTTGTTGCATGAAGGTGTTGATTTCCTGTTATTAATGTTGACAGGACGAGTTAGAAGACTCCAAATCTTGGAAGCTGCAAGTAGCAGAATTAAACAATGACTCCTGAAATGTTTTGTTCTGAAGATAATGACATTAGTTTGAATTTTCCCCTGGTTATTAGATCGCTCGCGATCAGTCAGCCTGATCAGTAGGCCAAATCAGAAAATGTGTCTAGGTTGACTTGGAGGATAGAGCCAGTTATCATTTTTATCTTGCTTTGAAGCTCTGAAAGAGGTGCTTCTGTTTTCTTGTAATATTATTTTGTTACCTTTTATTGTGATCAATTGTTAAGAGCTGTAATAAGATCTGCATTCTTGTACATTTTCATGAATAAAGTCGGTAATAAGCAGATCTGAAGAGAAGTTTACGAAGAACTGGTTATACATTTCCGTGTTTTTTCTGCTGTTAACTGATTTTATTAAACCTTACTGTAATAAAAAGCATGTCGCTTGTTACACTGCCTTAGCACATCTTGCACTTGCTTGTTATGAGCTTCTACCAATGACAATAGTCGTATTAATAATTTGAGTCAATCTATTGATTTGTAGGTAGTCATGAATTCATGATACCGTGCGTTTATTCAAAGTTGGTACTTATTAGTTACTTTACCTTTAATTACTTATATTCTAGAATGCGTACTAACTCTTCCACATATAGCTGAAATGAATTGTAATATTAGGCTTACTAGGGATCTAGGGTAATGTAGTGAAAGGTTGAGGTTATTAGGTTCTAATTATCTAGATATGTAGCTATATATTCCATCCGTTTTTTAAGTTAACTTTTAAATATTTTATTTTTCATAAAAATATCTAAAAGTTGTGTCGGAAAAAACGTGAAGGAAGTATATTTCAAAAGTTCAAATCATGTTTATAGAGTTGCGGTTAATCATTGAGACAAGCTAATGGACCATGTATCATGTACGAAGATTAACATAACTAGCTAAGCAAAACATGCTGTATATAATTGATAAAAGAGTAGTTCGTCGTTCTACTCTTTGAGTCTTTGGAATAGTCTATCGTTACAACTCAGTTGAATTCGAGCATTCAATCCATCAAGTGCACATAGAATGCATTGCCACATGATTGAATTTTACTAATTTACTAGCAAAATCACACAAATAAACAATGCATTATGAGATTAATGGGAAGAAAATGCATAGGTTTAAAGGCATGGGCTATGTTCAATTTATCCAATATTCCACAAATCACATTTAAAGGTGATCATTGGACTAGCTAGGTTGTGTATTCTAGTCACTAAGTGAGTGATCATAAAGATCATGAACCTTAGCAAGATTAGTGAACAAGGTCGCCCAAGAGTGATACAAAGCATGTTTGTTATCCAACGTCACAGGTACCAAGGGTTTGATATTGGTAATGGTGAGAGCAGGATGAAATTTTGGTGATTCAGCCATGGGGAAGAGAAGAAGAGAAAAGAGAAAGAGAACGACTAGGGTTGAAGGCTAGGATCGTGAGAAATATGATACCAAGGAAACTGATTCCGTGACTTTTCATTATGAGAACAAGGGTATATATATACACATAATAGTCTAGGGTTAGAAGCCTAAATATTGTGGAGTACATAATATTTTACAAATATACATAATCTATCACTAAGTAACCCACTAAAGTAACGGAGAGTAACGCAACTCAAATCCGTCCATGTACATGGTCACACCTCATAGCTCACAGCCTTACAAATCAAAACTCGAAGTTCTTACTCAATTATAGACTTGTGGTTTCGCTATTTTAATTGCTTCCAAAGCTGAATTAGTTAGGCTAGATTACCTCATGGGCTCGTTTTGTTTCCTAAATGAAATTCGGCCCATCATCTAACTGGATTTGGAGTTTGACTTGCATTACGTAAGACTTATATATTACCACCGTTTTCAATTAATTGCAAGTTTACAATAATTGAATATTTTATACCTTATAAATAATGTTTAATTATTACAACTAATCTGAAACGAAGGTAGTAGTTATATAGTCATAACTCATAGACAATTCAACATATAAATATACGATCTGAATCATATATGCTAATTTGAAATCTAAACAAATGATGACTTCACTGCATAAAGTTTCCTGAATCAAATCAAATTAGATCAACTTATTTATCAGGAATACTTTTTAATTTGATTAAATAGCAAATTGCTCACTAGATGGTTTGAATAGCAAAACAAATTTCGATAACTTTTACCTAGGCGTGACTTTTTTTTTTTTAACCTTAACTTCTGTAACATCTATTTATCCAACTAATTGTCGAACAAATGTTGACTATCGAAACATCGGGCTTGATTGAACTATATGTTATATTTTATAAAAGATATTATTTCAATATAATACGGGTACACATTATCCTATAAATGTTGTGATTAGCTGCTAATTAAATATGGTGACATTATGTTGCCTAGTTTGCAAGTGTGAAAGGCATTTGATGTAATTAATACGAATGACAATCATTTATGTGGGGCCTCATTTGATGTAGTGGTATCTATTCATGTGGGTATTGATGGTTTGATTCTTCAAGGGGGTTTAAAGTGACGTATATGTAGTTTTGTATCATTCATCACCTGTTACATCACCTTTATCATTTTCGTTATTATTAATTAATGTTTGTTTAGCTATTATAAGTTAATTTGTAACCTCCTCCATATTGACTTTGAAGTTTGATAATGCTTTTTTTAGTATATAAAAATATCATTTTGCAATTAGTTTAATGTTCATGAATTAAAAGTTAAATTAATTAGATTAAATTAAACTAATTTCTCTACTAGTTAAAAGTAATTTAATTTTTTAGAAGTATTTACCTTAACTAACATTTTTCTAGTGTCTAATGCCTATTGGGATAATATTTAATAAGTCACTGTGATATGTATAAATAGCAGATTACATGACATTTTTCGTAAATAAGTAAAAAACTTTATTACCACACTACCCCTTGAAGTGCATATAAAAATACGACCTTACCCCTAAATTTCTAACATATTACCCCAAAATGCCATTGTGGTATGCAAAATTCCATATCACAGCAATTTATTAGCCAGCCCTCAGTCTATTGTGTCTTGAATTGTATATAGAACCATCAGATTTTACTCATATAGGATGATACGTAGTAATAGATCATGGTAGTCGTAGGCTCGTTAGCTCGTAGCCTCAAAAAGGCTAAAGGGTTCATTAAAATCAATTTACTTATTGATCTTTGTCATGTCTTGTGCCTCTAGTTATCTGCATGGTTAATTACCCCTCGAAATTTAGTCTTGTAATATCCATCCAAAACAACCGAGCTAATTCTTACGTAGTTGCATCATATATATGCAACCAACTCACGATTCAATTTTGTTATAAATAAACTCTTCAAATATAGGCTATTGCTAATTATGATATATTTTTTGGTAAATCTAATTATGATCTTTATTTACTCTAGAAAAACATGTTACATGTAAGACTAGAATTGTGATTAACAATGCTAAGTGACGGAGGATTGTGCATCCTGTGGGGGTGAACCGTGAACAAGGTGTGTGCAGATGACACAAGGCAGCGCAGTAGTATTTTGTGTGGGTGACAATTAAGTTGCCAGGGTTACATAGGGAGGGAGTGTCGATGGCTAGTTAGGTACGGTCGTGCTACAAATAGCACCACTCATGCAACCATGGTGAACCAAATCGTCATCTTATTATAAGACATTAATGTTATATACCTGTCTATTTCAGCTGAATTGAACTGAACTGATTGGATCTGAACTGAACTGAACTGAAAGTTTTTTTTTATGAAGGATTAATAAGTAGCAAAATAAAAGAATAGTTGAAGTAAATAGGCCCTTCCTATAAACAAAATTTACATGACTAAGATGAGGTGAACTTGCCATATAACTCTGATAAATGCGAGCATATATTAAGAGCCTGTTTACTTTAGCTGAAAACAGCTGAATTGAACTAAACTCTGAAAGTTTTTTATGAAGGATTAATGAGTACCAAAATAAAAAAAGAGCTGAACTGAACGGATTTTAAGCTGAAGTAAACATGCCCTAGATATCAAATGTTGTTATTACACAATAATTGAAGTTAGTTGATACCAAGAAAAAGTATATGCTATTGACCAAAACAATTTGAAGAGTTTTGAAGTCAATATATATTGACCCAATTTAGGGCATGTTTACTTCAGCTTAAAATTCGTTCAGTTCAATTCAGTTCGGTTCGGTTTGGTTCAACTCTTCTCTTATTTTGCTATTAATTAATCCTTCATAAAAAAACTTTCAGTTCAGTTGTTTTCAGCTGAAATAAACAGGCCCTTAGAAGGCATTCTATATAATACTAAATCTGAGATGTGTATAGCTTTTTAAGTGATGGATCGGATGTCAGATTTGTATATATGTTGACGCGGTGACCTAAATATAATATACGAAGTAAGGACTTGTTTACTTCAACTGAAAACAGCTGAACTGAATTGGTTGGAGCTGAACTGATAGTTTTTTATGAAAGATAAATGAGTAGCAAAATAAAAGAAGAGCTGAACTGAATTGAACTGAACGGAGTTGAATTGAACGGATTTTAAGCTGAAGTAAACAGGTGCTAATTTTAATTATATAATTATTTTTAGATTAGAATGATAAAGTCGATCTTGTCTTTCATTTTTATTTTATTCAACTTAATATTATTAGTATCAAATATCATTTTGATCAATCCTCTTAAGGACAAAAAAAAAAATTCTTAAATTTCCAATTGCCTTCAAGACTCGTCTACGTCCCAACGAGATGGAGAAAGAGAAAGCAACCAATTTCCTTTCCATTGCGCAGTTTGTGCTAACACATCGACCAATAATAGTATATTGTTATATTCAAAATTAATTCATGAAACAAGAAATGAAAAAGTATTTACCTATCAATTATGTTTTGTTGCCAATAAAATTTCCATTAACAACAACCTGAAATATTGAATCCGTAATTGAAAAAAGTATTGCATTTTGACAAAGTTTTATATAATAACGGAATTATAGTTACAGAGTACATTTTTGTGAGTTGTGTATTATAAAATGAATTCTTCCTATACCTTTATAAAAAAGTGAAGCTACCTACTTTTTATTGCTAAATATCTCAATCTCAATGAATAATCTAATGTAATTTGTATTTTTTTATTCATTCTACCCTTTAAGTTTTCAAATTCTTCTCTTAAATCTTTATTAGCTAGGTTAAAGTTACGATAATGTTAATTCTTTTTAGTTATTGTACAATAATTTTACTATAGACAGAGTGTGCACAATATTAATTCCTTTTACTAGTGTAAAAATAAATAACTCTAAGTCTCTAACTACTTGTATATGTAATCATATTTTCCATTGGAGTAACTCGCCTTCTATATCATTATAACTCCACTTCCCCATTGAAGTAACCCTCAATATTGATTGTAGCTTAGAGTATATAAATAAGTAACCACGCCTTTAATAAACGAAGTGATCTACCACTTATAAGAATTTACCAATTTTTAAAAAATTAATTGCAGCAATACTAAAATCTCAATGTGTCACTTTTCCCTCGTCAAAAATCAAACTGGTCCATGACTCCATGCATGATGTTTGTATTGCTAGAGTAGATATTCCACTACCTTTCTTAATAAAATATTATTATAAAGCTAACAATTTTCAAAAAGTAACTTAACCAAAAGATATTTCTTACTAACTCATTTCTTAGAGCCATACACAAATAGTATTCGTAACTCCGTTTTCAATTAGTTACAGGGGTGTACATCTCCAGTCCAGACTGTAATTGGACCTTGATCGAGTCTGAATCTGGACTGGACCATACCGGACCTGAGATTCCGGTCTTCAGTCCATAAAAAATAATGATTACGGGTTTTCGGTCCGGACTTGGACCTGAAAAAATTCAGGTCCAAACCGAAATAATTATATATTTAAAAGGAATTTTGCAAGAAATAGGTCCGACAGGTTCAACAGGTCCAAAAATAGGTCCAAAAGGTCTACAATTAGGTCCAACATGTCCGGAAACAAGTCCAACAGGTCCGGAATCAGGTCCAATAAGTCCATAATCAGGTCCAGAAACGAGACCAACAGGTCTTTAATTGCATTTTTACAGGTAAAAACTATAACAGTAAAAAATCAAGTCCAACAGGTCCGGTCCAGACCTGATGTTTTCGGTCCGGTCCATAGAAAACCCGAACTCCAGTTTTCTAGTCCAACCGGTCTCGGTCCGGTCCGGTCATGGACCTGTGCACACCCCCAATCACAACAATTGAGTATTATATCTAATTGTTACAACTAATTGAAAACGAAAGTAGTATATAAAAGTAAATAGTTACAATAAAGGAATAGTTTACGACTCATTGTAACCATTAGTCGCAACTAATAAGAAAATAATAATAAATTTTTACAACTCTATCCATAGAAGTATAAATTCTTATACTTCTTAAGGCTTATTATACGCTTACAAGTTACAACTATGGATTGTGGCATAAGAAGAACTTGCCATAAGAAGCATGACCATCTATCCATAAGGTAACGTTGTATTGTGGCAAGTTTTGAAGTATAAATTCTATGGGTAGAAGTATTAATAGTCATCATGCTAATAAAATGCTTGTAAGATAGATGTTTTGCCATAATTTTTGCTATTACTAGACAAAAAAAGACCTTTAATAGCCGTTGATTAATAGCGTTTTTTATATCACCACTATTAATTGGCGTAATTTATTGCATATTCTTAGGCGCACCCGGAGCACCTTCCTCTAGGTGCTCCCGGGCGCATGTAAGACACGCATGACAATTGAAACTTTTTTTTTCGTTTTTTTTCAAAAATTGAATTTTGTTCCAAATAACTGTTTGTTCTCTCTTATATTCATTTTGTCAGTTGCTTTATTTATTTATTTGTTTTATTCATTTATTTTTTTAGTTTACTTATTTATAATGATTTCATTTTATTGAAACCGATTTTCATTTTCTTACTATTAGTTGTTCATTATTTTTGATACTGATGTTCATTTTATTATCTTTAGTGTTCATTTTCATTTTTTATAATGGTTCATTTTTTTAACACTGAAGTTCATTTTATAATACTTAGTATTCATTTTGACATTGATAATGATGTTCATTTTTTTAATACTGATGTTCATTTTGTTAAAAGTGATGATCATTAGTTCTCCAAAAGGAACCTCTGTTAAATTTGTTGGTCCTTCTTCTCCAAAATCCAATATTAACACCAACCTTGAATTAGCAACACCTACTTTTCTGAATACTGATGATGTTGTCAGGTGCTTTGATAGTGAAAAGCAAAAGAATGTTGTTGGTTTGGATGAAGATTTTGGTTTGACTAAGAGTGAGCTTGTTCAGTCTGTTTCACATGTTTTGTCCAAGGAAAAAAACAAAGTTGAAGAAGAACAAGTTGGTGAACCTGCTGGTGATATGGAAGCTGTTACTGAAAAACCAAGGGAAAAACTACCAGTGATTAGGTAAAATGAACATTGATGTTTTTGTTATGAACTTTAATGTTTTTTAACTGAACATTAATGTTGTTCTTATGTAAAATGAACATTTATGTTTTCATTTTGAACATTAATTTTTCTTCACTGAACATTGATTCAGTGCTTAGGTAAATGAATACTTATATTTTTATTTTGAATATGTATGTTTTTGAATTGAACATTGGTGTAGTTACCTTGAACAATGATGTTTTTTTGGATCATAGTGTTTTTTGGTGAACTTTAATGTTGTTATTTGAACATTATTGTTTTAAGATTGAACATTTTTATGTTATTATTTTGAATATTAATTTGAATTTATACATATAGATCCAAAAGAGCTCGTATACCATCTACAATAATTCATTTTTCCTGAATGTTCAGAATTTTTATGAAAAAGTTCAGAAATATGATTACATCAATTACAAGAGAAATAACTGTTTGTTATACAAATCAAATGCTTCTTCATCATTGTTCACTTTTACATTCAACAATTCAGATTCATCAGCTTCATTTACAATCATTTGGATTGAATCATCTGCAAAAATTGAAAACATTAAAATTAATAAGCTGAACACTAACTCATTGTACAACAATTAGAAGAACATAACTGAACAACAATTCATTTTTTCTGAATGTTCAAAATTTTTATGAAAAAGTTCAGAGATAAGATTATACCAATTACTAGAGAAACTGAACAACAATTCATTTTTTCTGAATGTTCAGAATTTTTATGAAAAAGTTCAGAAATATGATTATATCAATTATAAGAGAAATTGAACAACAATTCAATTTTGCTAATGTTCATAATTTTTATGAAAAAGTTCAGAACAACATATTAATATAGAAATTTAATTCCTGAACATTTATGAATCTTTATCAGCATATATGCAAAATTTCTGAACAATAATTTCTGAACTTTAATTGAAACTTTTTGAACGTTTATTAAATAAAATTATGAAAAATTTGACGAAAATGATAGCTTACAATTTTCTGGAAAATCTTCATTGATTACTTCTTGTAGATCTTCGTCTGTTTTTGTGTTGTTTTGAATTGTATTTCTTCGATTTTCTGTTGAATCTGCCATGATTGAAATTCTAGGGTTTCAAATTAGAGAGATAATTGTTTTGATTTTGAGTGAAAGAAGAGAAAGAATCAGAGAGAATGAAGGATGAACTAAAAAAAAAAGGAATTTGCTGTATATATATAGCAGTTGTTATTGGAGATTTACAAAAATTGCGCAAATTGGACAAAACGTAGCGTTTTGTACCCGGAGCACCTAGAGGAAGGTGCTCCGGGTGCACCTAATCTAGATTGGTAATTTATGGAAAATGAATTTCCTAAACATAGAATTTATACTTCTAAATTTTCCTTTGTAAGCTAATTTAATCAGCATGACTCTTACAAGTGACGTGCCATATAAAGCCACGTGGCACAATCTAGATGACCTTTCCAAAGTGCCGGCGTTACAATGGCACCCCTTTTGTTTTCCAAAAATATCACCCCCACAAAATGGGACCCACTTCTAAAATGTTGGCCAAGTCAAAGTCAAGAACACAAGCTTTGACTCTCCCCAATTTCATTTCATTTTATGACTCAACTTTATACAATTAAATTTCCCATTTTACCCTTTTCCACGGTCAAACTTTTGCTTCCTCCTCACCTTCTTAGAAAAGACCTTCTACAAGACTTTCATTTTCAAGCCATCATCACCACCCAAAACTTTCCACTTATATTTTTTCCCCCTTCTTTCAATTCTCATTCTTCCAAACAACCCCTCATCTCTTATTATTATTTTCCATTTAATCAAACTTTATTTTCTTCATCATTTTATTCATTCATTCATTCAAATATTTTTCCTCTCTTTTTATTCAAATGTCTTCCTCAGTTGCAAGCTTAGAGTCTTCTCTTTCTTTCAACTCAAGTAGTTTCTCCTTTACAAACCTCATGAATTCTTCTTCGTCTTCTTTCACTGATTTCTTTGCTACTAATTCTTCTACTAATGATGGATTAGAGAGTGATTACCACAATAACAATATTGCCAAAGAAAAGAATGGTTTATTATTTAGTCATCATAATAATAACAATAATGATGATGGTGATAATTGGAGTGGATTTGATCAATTAATTGAAGTTCCTAAATTTAAATCAATGGCTCCTTCTTCACTTTCTGTTTCTGAAAACACTTCTCTTGTTTCTCCTTCTTCATTCTTGAACACTCCTAATGCTTTTAGTCCTTCCATCTTTTTGGACTCACCTCTCCTCAATGTAAGTCTTCTTTTTTTTTTAAAAAAACTTTTCGCTCTTATTATATGGTTGCTTATATCTAAACCTCCTCTCGACTCCTGCTACTTATAAGCAGGAGTCTTGTTAGAGGGTCGGAGATAATATATAGTATAGTATATTCGCAATTTTATTAATAATTGATTTTATACGTTATGTATGTTCAGAGGTTTCCATCTCCGACTCTAGGAGCATTTGGTGCACCAATAAGTTTCAATTGGAGCAATACTAATGAGACTCAAGTAGGTGCTAAAGAGGATGTTAGAAACAACAATTTTACATTCCATCATGCTACAAACCCTTCAACTGTAAGTCCTTTTTCTTCTTAAAATTCATATAAACAAAATTAATTGAGTTTTGTTAACCAAAATGATATAATCTCTAGTTTTTCCATCATATCTCCTATAGTTTTAGAATCTTCTTAGTATTATTTCATTAATCAATATATTAAATTGAAATTTAGTCATTATTATATATGATTAAACTACAAATTTATAATGGCATCATTTTTGCAAAAGAATATGCAAGTTATTATTGAACACTAGATGAAGTGTCAATAACAAAATTAATGTAATTCGATAAAACTATATAGGTGTGCCCATATTAATTAGTTGGGAGATGAAGATATTTAATTAAGTTAAAGAACCGTACACACAAAAATAAAGGGAAGACTATTATTAATTTATTATTATTATTATATTAAAAAATTTAATGACCACTATATAAGCTAAGACTTTGTATAGTAAGTCGTTGCATGAGGCTCCAAAGTCAAGTCAATGCATGAATTGCCAAGAAACATGTTGTTATTATTTAATTAATAGCCGCCACTCATTCTAGAAGCTCATTTTTTGAGAAAATTGAAATTAATCATAGGAGTACAAAATAAATCACTAGATAAATATTATTGATTAATTTTACTAATATCAATGTTAATCTCACCTAATTAAGTGTTAATTACCTCTGACATTTTGTGTCTGACACTAAACATGTGCAGGAAGGATGGAACAAATTGGAAGAACCCAAGAAGCAAAATGAGATGATTAACAAACAACAAATCATTTCTAATAAACCTGAAATTAATCATAATAATAATAATAATAATAATAATAATAATAATAATAATAATAATAATAATAATAATAATAATAATCAAATTTTACTTAATGAAATGAACAACACAACACAAGGAGTTGATATGCAGAGAAATTACAACCCTCAACCAGCAGTTCACATGAATAGAGCACAGAAGAGAGCAGAAGATGGTTATTGTTGGAGGAAATATGGACAGAAACAAGTGAAAGGTAGCGAAAATCCTCGGAGTTATTACAAGTGCTCGTACCCTAACTGTCCTACGAAAAAGAAAGTCGAACGATCTCCTGAAGGTTTTGTTACTGAGATTGTTTACAAGGGGAGTCATAACCATCCTAAGCCTCAGCCTGGTAGAAGATCATCAGTACAAAATAACAGCAATAGTACTAATAATGGATATATTGATGGTTCCGAAGGTTGTAATGGATCGTTTATTCATCAAGGACAAGGGGAGTATTCTTCTTTTACTCCTGAGACATCATCAGTTTCCTTGGATGATGAGGATGAGTTTGATCAAACTTCCGCAATCAGTAAAGCTGGCAAAGAGGATGACCATGAACCAAACTCCAAAAGATGGTAAGGATTACAACTCATATTTTGTTCTAGTCACTTCCTAGTGTATGTATACTTATTGCATTCGAAGCTCAGAGGTGTACATTGTTCTGATCAATTTCTGATTCTTTGTATTACAGGAAAGGAGAGAATGAAGGGGAGGTAGCATCAGGGTATGGCAGCAGAACAGTGAAAGAACCGAGAGTTATTGTTCAGACAACCAGTGAGATTGATATTTTAGATGATGGCTATCGATGGAGAAAGTATGGGCAAAAAGTTGTGAAGGGCAATCCCAATCCTAGGTGAGCATAGCACACACATTATTTTGGTGAATCATGAACTAACAATTTCTGTTTACTACTATATTATAAGTAGAAAGTTCTGATGTTTGAATCTGATGGTATTTCAGGAGCTACTACAAATGTACGAGCCAAGGGTGCCCGGTGAGAAAGCACATAGAAAGGGCGTCTCATGATTTGAGAGCTGTGATCACAACCTACGAGGGTAAGCACAACCATGATGTTCCAGCAGCTCGTGGTAGTGCCAGTTATAACAATGCACCCCTTCCACTTAGGCCATCTGCCATGGCGAGCCAGCCAAATCAACTAATCAGTCTGAGGCCTATTAGTAACAATGCCTCTAGACCAGAACCCCAGCAGGCATCTTTCCCGTTACAGATACTGCAAAACAATGTCAGTTTTGGGTTCTCGAATCTAGGAAATTCTTCAGAAGCCAAGGAGGAGCCGATGGATAACATGTATTTCGACTCTTTCCTTCGTTGATTTCCAAAAACTTTGAAAGACAAAGTATAGGGGTTAACAAGTAGGTCTAGAATCATGTATTTCTTGAATGTGTAAAAATGTATACAAGTCTTTCAACTCTAAAAAGTTTTAGAATTCACAGAATAATTTATACCTTTAGATCATTTGTTTATTTGTTAAAATCACATCAGTAGTCACATGTAGAGGCCCTTTAGCTTTAGAAAGCTTCCTTGGCTAAGTGAAACCTTTTTGTTTGTATTATTACTCCAATTTCAATATAAAGCTTCAGCGTTTTCATTTTCAAATCAACAAACCACAGAAGAAAATGGGAAAGATTTCAGTTAAGAAGCTAAGGCATCCTTACACGCCAATAGATCAGATTTATACCTCGTTCCTACATGTCTCCAACAGATACGATAGAGTAATCACTATCCGCTTTCAACATTGGGGAAACAAAGGAGAGGGTGAATATGTTATATGTCTGAGACAAGAATTCAGAATAAGAACAAAGAGATTATATATTCTACAAATACAATACAATTACTTTAAATACAAACAAAAATCAACCATTACTAAATGCAATGAAGAACAGGTGCACAATTCTACAGTCAGATATGGTTTTTATTGGAAGAAAAGGTAAGGGGGGAAAAATCAATATTCAATCACAAATCCCAAGGCCATATCAGTGATTATAAACAAAGTGCAAAGACTATATACTTTTGAAAGAATCATGTTCAAGAATCTAAAAGTCTATACATCAAACAAAAAACAGATTATTATATGTATGATTGAATAGAGAGCTTATAGCCAGCAATTACAGATGAGCATGCTAGAGAAATGAAACCAAGGAGAGACATGCTTATCGCAGCTGCAGCTGAATCTGTGAAAATGTTGTCTCCTCCCTCGCGCATTCTGTTTGTAATTGGAATCGCTGAAGAAGCTGATGACAGTAACAAGTACGCCATTATCTGCAAATCCACAGTTTTTCAGAAATTTAGTCCAACAGAATAAGCTTATTTTGGTTAAACTAGTGCATTTGTAGCGAAAAGCGTTGATTAACTAAATCAAGTAGAACTGACCAACTTAAGAACATGAATGATTGGTAGGTCAAATAGGGTCACAAACATCACTTACAAGTTATATCATATAGCAGCAAACATCTAATTTAATAGTGTATAGTAAGCATTATGTACAAAGTAAAGAAAAACATATATTATCAGGTCATTAACACAGACATTGACCTTCAAGTCAACTCCTGTCACCAAAAGACCAAATCTTCATACCAACTATTGTTTGACTGAACTATAGAAACTCAGCTGATGCAACTTTTTGTTAATCAACATTGTTACATTATAAATTTTAAATAAGCACAATTTTCTAATTATCACAGTATAATCAAAAAACCTCATTTCGGTCTGCAAGTACCCATACTATAAAGTATAAACAATCCTTGCTAAGCTAGGGGATTCTAGCTAACCAAACATGTATACAGTAGTTGCATGATATACGAGTATACGACAACCACAAATCTAAAACTGGGGTTGGCTATAAATGAATCAATACAAGAAATTACAAAAGTGTGTGAATATAAAATTAAGGCAGTTACATGAAAATAAGGTATGGAATCTACTCCTTTATATCAAAATGTAAAAAGGAGTCTGGTTTTCCGCCATGTATAGTTGCAGTACAAAAATGATGATATGGTGCCATAAAACTCCTGCAGTCCTACATGGCAGTACGCTTGTAATAATTGTACATGATAATTACCGATTTTTTCCATCCTTTATTTATCATGAGTTACTCGGTGAAATTAAAAAGACATTAAATTCTTTGAAGAATCTAATAACCCCTTTAGCATCCAAATGATTATTCTTCATCTCAATCAATTGCCAAAATTAATGTGGGCTTTTAATGTCATTTACCCTCCTCATCATTGATTCCACTTATGGTGCATTACTAGAGGGGAGAACCCCCAAAAGTATTCTAGTCTAAAATGTGTTAATGACACCACATAGAATCAGCAAAGACAACTTATTCAAAGAGAAAGCTTTTGCCTAGAAACATCCTTTCTAGTTTCTACAATAATCCAAAAAATAAAAAATTACAAGCAACCAATAAATAAATAAATAATAATACTAAGAATTAAAATTATTCACAACTGATTCCCAAAAAAAAAAAAAAAAAAAAAAAAAAAAATTAACAGGAAAATAAAGTTACCTGATCTCCAACAAAATCAATCAAAGCTGAAGTCTTGAGATCAACATATTCTTTGCCACTAGATAATTGATGAACATGTCTAAAACATTGAAATCCTGTATAAAGTGTGGATAATATTGCAATACCCAATAAATACCTGTATTAATAAAAAAATGATTATATCCCAAATTAAAATAAAATTAAAAACAATTAAAACCCAAATGAATAAAATAAAAGATTTAAACCTGTATTCTTCAAAATCACTAAATCTGCCACTTCCATGATTATTACTAGCCATGATGACGAAAGAAAGTAAGGAAAAGAGTAAAGCTAAAGCTCTTAAAGCTAATGATCCTTTCCTAATGAAATCATCTCTTTTCCATCTTCTTAGCACTGATCCAACCCCAACCTCTGTTTCGCCCGTCGCGGCTGAAGCTGAAGGCAATGGTGTTGCTCCTCTCTCCATGTCATTTTCTGGTGTTGATCTCTTTTCCAATTCTAATCCTTCTATATTTGACATTATTTCTTTTTTCTGATCAATTTACAATTGAATTGAAAATTAGAGTTTTGGGTTTTTTCATAAATAAAATATTTTTTGGATTTTTAAAAGTGGGGTGAAGTGGAAGAATAGGAAGAAACAGGGGAGAAAACAGAGTGGATTTAGGTGGTTTGAATTGATGTATTGAGTTTTTGTGAGTGATTTGGCCTTTTGTGTTAAATTTTGACAGCTTGGAAAATTTGGAGGTTATTTTTTTTAATACTTTTACAACTAACTAACTTTGTCAAAGGGTGGCGCTAAAAAAGCCAAATAAAAAGAAAGGGAAAATGCATTATTGGAACTTAAAGGAATTGTTATATTGTCATGTAATGCTAACTTGTTAATAAGGTAAGATGGAAGATCTACAAACTTGCGTAGCGTAATTGGTTTGAGAAGGGTGAAGGACTATACATCTAAGTTTGCATGCTTGTCGAGTTGTAATTGGTGAAATAATTTATCAGCAATCGGAAAATGAATTTGGCACTCCGAATTAGAAAACACTTTTTAATTTCTATCGTTTCAAGGTGTGTCAACTATCAAGAATAATCCAAGGAAAAAAATAGGCATAGCTCACCATTTTGGTAGGGATGCCGCTACAAAAAGAATCGTAAGCACTTTCATTCTACCGAATGTTCCTTTAGTTAAGATTCCGATGTACGCATACTTAATTCTGGATCCACTTTGGAATTTCGGATACCCTTCCTCCATAGTATAGCATAAACCCTTCTGTGTATAAGGCAATAACGGCTATGTAACTTACATCCTACACTACCTTACTAACTTCACTCTCCTCTGTAAGCTGCTTCATTTTGATTTACGATCTGTCAATAATAGTACGGCTGCTTCTCTGCCATTAAGCACTGTCTCTAAATACCCAACTTTCCAGCATTTCTGTTAGTGTCGCATGCATCTCATCCTTTAAAACTGCTGCCTGCTGATGATTTCTAATCTACTAGCAATTACGCTCGTCCTTGCACACAATAAATCAGAGTCTTGACATACAATCCTTGACAAATTGACAGGAAGCATAAAGCCCCAGCGGTAACAACCAAAAATCAGAACCTTGCCACGTGTTCTGCACTTCCACGTGTGCAGTCGTGCACTGTGCACAACAATGATGCCATTTCGAGTGAGGCAACAACTATTGTATCATCTACATAATTTCACCAATGAGATAAGGCGAATAAAATCAGATCAGTAACAGCTTAACCATTTCCAGCTATATTTCACACTTACACAGCTACATTCTTATTTTCTGCTAGCCATGTCAGTGTAAAAGAAACAGAAATTCATCTATCAGCAGGATTAATCACAAGTTCACAACATTATAAGTTATAAGCTTATACTAACTACAAATCATAAACAAAGACTTCTATTACCTTTTTTTTTCCATGACAGTGACGAGAAGAGAAGTTCTGTTTCTTGTCATAAAAACATTGGAATGGTGGAGTGAATCATAAATTCATACTCAAACTAGAAAAGAGTTGAAGCTAAAGAGCACTTGAGAAAATTGAATAATAGAATATATCTTTTCTAGCAATCAAGACCTTAATCAATAGTGTTTATACAATAAGATCCTTATGGATCAATGTTGGCTGCCCGACTCTATTTATGCCTGAAATCAGCAATTGAACACTAATACCTATGTCTTACTACCTGGTTAAGGATCAAAAGATGCAGTATCATTAATTTATACAACATTACAGTAAATCGGGCAGCCAAAAAAATAATCAAGCCCTTACTAATACCTATGTCTTGTCTAGCTAGTTAGCGCGTTATCTTGTTCTCTACTCTCATTTCAACACAAGCTTTCTGGTTACAAGACTTCTTAGCCACTGCCTGCAACCATGGGCCAATAGAGAAAGATTAGGTGCATAACCAAGTTAGTTATCAAAATAATAATTACAGTAGTCAATCACCATTGCAACTGAAGATCAGAGTCCAAGAATGTTGAAATTCAGGAACAGTCCTTTTGCACATGTAGACTGCTGAATTGTAAAGCAAAATGAAAACGAGCAAGGACAAAAACATATCATTTCTTGTGATATAGTTACTACTAATAATATCTCTGTTTCAATCTATGTTATAAACATAGTCCTCAAGACATAATCATTTCAACAATCTTAGTGATTTCCCTACATGCTTCGTGATGTCAAAGTAATAGTGTAAAATAGTATAATGGCTAATTTTTACATCCTTTATGCACCATTATGGCATGACTCATTAGGCTACATTGAAACAATTAAACCAACAATGATTCGAAAGAATTCAGATTAACTTGTTTCACATTCTAGATACACCAGCCAGGGTATGGCTCCTAATTAGTGCATGTAACTATAGCATCACAGGACCACACTTATCCAGAAGCTAGATTTTATGTACGTTTTGTGAGCATAAAGTCATTACACCCTCCACACAAATATAAAATTTTCATAATTAACACATGCAAATATTCACTGCTTATTGGACCTCTTCTATTCGAAATTTTCATATTCATCTGGTGCAAGGTATTGCCACAAACATAATTTAAAACATTAACCACAAATAATAAGCATCTCTATTATGTTTCAAAACTTTATGTAGGGTTTTCACTTCTCAGTCTTTTTGCCTGTATGCAACTACCTATTGAGCAAAATAAGCTAAAACTTTTAAGTTTTACACAAATATGAAGGAGAAGATAATTAAGTGAACTAGTGAAGGACTGAAGGCCATGCAGTATTCTGACTGATAGCCAACACACAAAGAAACTGAACTTGCATCAAGATTTAGCACATTTGATTGAATTCCTCACCTTTGCTTTTCTCTCTCTGCTGTTGCAACACATATTCATCAAACTGCTTTGATCGTTTTATCATGCCCTCAATAATTTCATCTGCTGCGGCATGAATCTCCTTAGGAAGATGGACTTCCAAAAAATTAAACCAATCCTCTAGAGTCATATTATCCAGATCAGCCATTTCATTAGTCAAATAATCTTTTCTTCTACCATAATAATATACCTCTGACTCCTTTTCAATTTCTGATTCTTCTGTGCTCCGATTACCAAACATCGCATCACTCTCAACTCCATCACAGACCCCTTCTTCAACAAGCAAAGAACCCAAGGCAACATGTTTCTCATTCACAGGCAAAGAATCACTGTCAAGCTGCTGATTAGCTTCATCCACTAATACAACGTGATGCTTCTCACCCATAGACAGAACAACTCCTGCCTGTTCAGGAACCTCCATCTCTGTTGACTGCTCATGTGGGGCATCATTAAGTACACGATTCCCTGTAGCATCGTCTACTGGTTCATCACAAAGATGCTCTCTCAAATCTACTGACTTCTCAGAAACTTCCTTTTCAAACACCTCATGATTCATCTTCTCCTTAACAACAGCATCTTGAACTCTTTCTGAACTCTCAGTACTCACATGATTAGTTTCATCCGTCAATTCTGGACAATGTTTCTCTTTCGTAGACAGAATAACTTCTTGCGGTTCAGCAACATCCACTTCCACAAGCTGATCATTCTTCATACTTTGCTCGGGAGGATCATCCACCGGTTGATCGCAAGGCTGCTCCGTCAAATCTAACACCTCATGAATCATCTTCTCTTCAGCAATAACATCAGCAACCACCTTTTTCTTCCTCCCACGACCTCCCCGTGTCTTCTTATCATCAACCACCACGCTTACACTCTCTACCACTTTACATTCATCAGAATCCAAACCAATGCTTTCCACTACCTTCTCCACCCCTACATCCTCAACATTCTTCGCCCTCCTCGTCCTCCTCGTGGGCATTGGTTCAACCAAACCAAAAACTACATCCTCGACTCTCTTCGAATTCCTAGTCCTCCTCGTATTCGCCTTCACCGGACCATTCCCCACACTCTCACAAACTCCACCATCTAAATTCCCATCTTTCTTCAGCCTCCCTCTTCGATTACCTCCACCTCCCTTCTCCACATTCTCCCCCTCCAAATTCAAACACCCTTCTTTCAGCACCTCCAACTCATTCCCCAACTTCTTAGAGTTTCCAACATTGTTAATTTCATCAATAATTTCCTCTAATTTCGAACTCTCCCCAAAATCAGTACTAATTTCAGCACCCCCTTTTCTTCTAGGGTTTTTCCGACTCCCAATTTCATCCCTAATTCCATCTTTCTCCCCCAAATTAAACCCAACTTTAGCAGTAACCTGCCTTCTAGGGTTTCTACGAGTACTAATTTCTTCCCCAATTTCAACCCTAATTGAAGTCGATTCCCCCAATTTAATCTCATCCCCTTGACGAATATCAAATTGGGAAAAGGGTCTAAGTTGAGTAGTATTTACAATAGTGCCATTGCTAGAATCAAAATCAGTAATAACCCAATTTAAAGTATCAGAATTGAAGATGATTTCGAGATGTTTGGAGGAAATACCTGGATCTTTGATGGTTAAATTGTTTCCCTTAACAACTCTACCAATTCGAATTTTGGATCTTGAATTGAATTCTAGGGTTTCGCCGTTTCGAGGACCCTTTTGGATTATCAGCTTTAAGTTTGAAGAAGACGCCATTGTTATGAAGGTGTGAGGAGAGAAAGAGTATTTGAATTTTCAGAGTGGAGTGATTGAGTTAGCGAGTTGAAGAGCGTTTTAAAATTTAAATAAATGGCGCTTCTTTTTATTTTTATTTGATGGACTTGTGGTTGGGGACTCGGGGCCGGTTGGTGTGCTATTTGACTCTTCGTCAATCGTGATGGTAAATTGGTAATTGGTAGATGCGGAAATCGTGGCGTGTTGTGTCGTTGTGGCCTCTGGGAATGTTAGATCGGGTTAGATTGTTAGAGGGACTATTGTGCCATGTCAAGGAGGATGACGGATGCTGCTCTGTCTTCAAATGCATACCCTAGCCCATAACAGATCTAACCCTATTTAGCATGGGTACTTCTGATGGGTAGTCGTTTCCGAACCTGATTTGTTCCCGTATTGAAGACCATTTCGATTCTTCATGTTATAATTGGTCGTACCCGTTAACAATGTTTTTTAGATTAGTCGCTTTCAATCTTCGTATATCCATATTCGTTTTCGACCCCGTTCCCGATTTCATGTAACCTAGATCCAACCTACATGTCACTTGTTATTTTAAAAAATTGTAATTAATTAAATAATTAATTAAAAAAAATCAATTTATTGTGAATAAAAACTTTTTATTATTTTTGTTAACAATATATATATAATTAGTTTTTATCATTTATTCATTTTTTATATAATTAATTTTATTATCTATTTAAAAATCGTGTCATGGGCCTTGTTGGTGGGCCAAAACATTGTGTCACGGTGTCACCCGCGTGCTCGTGCCGATTTCTTTGCCATGGCCTACGTTTCTCGTGGTGTGTTGGGCCGCTAGTGAACCCGTGCCATGTCGAGTCATTATTGTGCCACGTGCAAGCCCGACCCATGCCTACCTTTATGTGATGGTGAAATATTGACATGTGTTTTTTATTTTTGGTAGCAATTGAATATTTTAAGTTTGAAAAGAGGAGTGCAAATATAGGAAAGTAATAATTGAGGGTAATTTTAGCAAAATCCACAAGTCGACGCCTCCAAAAAAGAGAATGTATGTTTTCACAAACACTCTCAACTCCATCACAGACCCCTTCTTCATCAAGCAAAGGTCCCAAGGCAACGTGTTCCTCATTCACATGCAAAGAATCATTCTCAAGCTATTGATTAGCTTCATTCACAAGGCAACAAACCGAGGATTTTGATCTTCCAGTCTAACCAATCTCTCGTCTGGTCTGGTGTTGGATCGATGCACACTCCTAACTGCTATGTTGCTTTTTTATTAGTTTATTTTAAATTTTTCTATCAAAAGATGAAAAAAATCAAATGATTGCAAATCGAAAATAAATTATAAAATTCGAATAACTTCAAATCATACATAAATTCAACAACACCAATCAAATTGGCCGGAAACAATCAAAAGATGAAAAAAATCAAATAAAAAACTTGAAGGCGTTAATGCATGCGAAAACTTAACAACGTTAATTCAACTGACCCAAATATTATTTGTTGCGATTCAAAGAACTGAAGTAAATAGCAATAAGACTGCAACAAATAACATTATTTACAGCATTTTTTGGAATCGCGACAAATAATTTTACATAATAGTACCATAACTAAGGGCGTGTTTACTTTCAGCTTAAAATCAGTCCAGTTTAGTTCAGTTCAGCTCTTCTTTTATTTTGCTACTCATTAATCCTTCATAAAAAACTTTCAGCTTAGTTCAGTTCAGTTCAGCTGTTTTCAGCTGAAGTAAATAGGCCCTAACTAATTATTGCGGTTTTCAAAAAATTATCAAAAACAGCAACAAATGTGGCGCAGCAAAAGCAAATGACGATTTTTACGAGTGGTACCTTAGTTTCCAAATGTATCAAATTTAAAGGACCAAAGGGACATCTCTTACTAACTACCATAAAATAATATAGTATCTCCATATATATTCTATCCTTCTACATTCTAACATTAATCTTGAAAACATATATAATATCAATATATTTTTCATATCTTATATCTCCCTTACATAATCGATCCGATCTATTACAGATGGATTGGGATAGATCATATATCAACAATTCAGCATGCGTGAGAATTCATGAAGAGATAGTTTAATATATACCCATTGTACAGTAATTACTGTACGACGGGTTTTAAGCTACACTTTTTGTGCTCTAATTACTAATATCAACTCAAGTTATAATTCATTGAGTTCGAGTTATACTTTTTTGAGTTCTGGTTACCTTAAAATCAACTCAAGTTGTCATGCACATACTTATTTTCTAATTCTAAAAAACACAAATTTAATGAATTAATATACCTTATCATGTCATATTTAAAAGTTATTTGTTCATATTATTCAATAAAATTTTTATTGATTTTAAAGTTACCAAAATTTTGATTCTATTTACCAAAAAATTATTCAAGTGAGTTATTGTACAATAATTTTATTATACACCGGGTATATACAATATCCATTCTCATGAAAAATATACTTGTATCATGTATTAAATTTATTTTAAATTGTATCGAGATTTAGAATCCGACACCCTCTAGTCTAGTTAAAAACTTTATACCGGAAAATCTCAAATATCCTACCTCACTACAAAGATTGAGTTCCTACCGATTCTCGGTGTTTTCCAAGTGTACATGATTTATATATGATTCTAGATATATAGATTACATTATTATTAATTAATTTATATTGTGCGATTTGTAATTCTAGATTACATCAATATATATTAATTAATTAATAGTTTACAATTTGCTTCGGTTTAGATTGATTTAACACTACATACGTATGTACGCTTGGAATTGTACACTACGTACACTTCGGTTTAGATTGATTGTAACCTTTAATTTACAAATTAATTTTGTTAAACATCTCATATGTGTTGCAGTTGTTTGATTAGCTTAGAAACACAAGTGATTAGGACTGATCGTGTATGTAACTAGAAATCTTGATTTAATGGTTTTTGTGCAAGGATTAGAGATAATGATAATGGCTTAACCCTAATTAGGGAGCCTTGACATAATATATATACTCTGTATTATACAAACCCTAGCTAATGATATGACCATATTGCCCATGCTTATACAACGTATATATTCTATATACTCCTATAGTTTTGACTACTTTAGAGTGTGTTTTTATTAATGGTCAATGTTCATTAGCTAGTGGTTTTTACAGACAGTGAGTCCTCCCTACTTCAAAAGCATTAAGCCATCCAATCTTGATTAATTCGTGTGAAATGGTGAATTTATCAGATTTTAATGTTGTTTTACCATTTTAATGCCTTAATAATGGCCTAACTCTTAATTTTATGTTATTCATACCGAGTAAAATCCATTAGCCTTTAATTAGTATCGACTCAATCAAATAGAGCATCAAAATAGGGGTAAAGAAAACAAGACAACGTAAAATTAAGAAACAAAGAAATCAAAGATCCGTTTGTTTAATTGGAAAACACATAAGTAATGGGAAAAACATGCATTCAAAATAAAACAAGAGCTTTGTTACGTTGAATATGTGACTTCGTAAAAAGTAAATCAGTGCTGGTATTTCAGAAACATATAAAATAGTTTATTCATGACATCAAATAGATACTAATGTGGTTGATGATATCTCCATTTTTGACTTGTTGGAACTTTTTTTTTGAAAGAAAAAATTAATTGGATGGCTTTGATTTTTATTTTATTTTTGTGAAAAAATTGTTGCATCAAACTTAGAACTTCGAAGCAGAATAAAATGATGAGGAATCAATGGTGGCTTCTTCTTCGTCACCATCAACTTTGTTGCATTTCCTCTTCATCAACCAGAGATCGAACCTGCGCGGGCAAAGCTCATCTCCTTCGCAATTGTTCTCCACCACCACGTTGTCCACCCTCATCTCCTTCACTATTTCCAAACCAAAAATACCGCCTTAGCTTCCGCTATAACCGGCTACTACAACTCAATGTAGCACAAACCAAATTTCATCAAAAACTAAATTACAAGTAAACCCTAGTTTGCTCTCTCCCATCTCCACTTTTTTTTTTTCCTTTCATTATCTAAAACCCCTAATTTTTTAGATCTAGGGGGCTACCACTAGCTTTTTCAGCCGATGGTAAGCCCCTCTTTTTCCTTATTGTAGTAGTTTTTTGTTTATGTCAATAATAAATCTTTATTCTCTCCTCCCTAGCAGGGAGTTTTACTACCTATATTTTGGGCTATATCTCTCTCCTTGTGAGAGTTCGGGGTTAGGGTTTTATTTTTAGTTGATGTGTTAATTTATTAATGAAGATTTGTATGGGGTTGCAACGAAAATTGATTCTACGTCTACAATCAATCAGGTCAAATTTTACTCATATTCAAAATCATAGCAAATAGAAAGACCCCATTGTTGAAGGCTGCATAGAACAACAATATGGAAGAGGGTATTCATCATTGTTAAACCTTATATACAATGATCGTAGTTTTGTTCAATTTGAATATTATTCGATTAAGATTGTTTTGTATTTGTTAATTGGAAAAATTCACAAAAATAATCCAACTTTTGGTGGTCACCTATTAGAAGACCAAGCTATTGATTATCTAAATTTGGACCCAACTTCATAACTTGTTTTCCAAATTTGGACCCCATTAAATTTTTACCTACAAAAGTAGGTAACATGAAGTAATTAGCCGGTTGAGGACCCCACAGTTATTTTTTTATTATTCCATAAAGTTTGACTTCTTGTCTTTTTATCCTTCTTATAAAAGACCTTTCTTCCATCAGTTTTTCTCTGTTTCTTCTTTCATTCTTCATTTCTTCTACTTCTCTGTTCCTTTCTGCTTCCTTTTCTCCTTTTCATTTTTTTTTAATTTTCCTTTTGAAGCTTTGTCCATGTCTTCCTCTAATTCAGGCTCAAGGTCTCGTTCAAATAGTTCGTCATTGCCTCCTCTCAGATGCTTCCACAACGAAATTGCGCCAATTCGTACAATTAGGGTTCCAGATCCAACGTATGGAAAACGCTTCTATGGTTGTGTTCATTGGCCTGTAAGTGAATTTCTCTTAGTTGCACGAGTTAGGGGTTTTTGCTCGAGCTCAACTTTGGCATATGTCATTGCTTTGAGCTCATCTTCAAAATTTTCTGCCTGACTTTCCAGTTCATTTTTCAAACTATTTACTTCTGTTTGAAGGTCATGAATTGTATCTGAAGAATTGCAGAATTCTTCAGATTGCTGCTGAATAACCTTTTCCAATCTTGCTATATGAGATTCAAGTTCTTCCACTTTACGTGTGTGCACTCCCTTTCTTTCTTAATCAATTCAATCTGCTTCTTATTAAACTTTGAAGAGAGATCGTCATTTTCTCTTTTTCCAAGCTCACAGTCCTGAGAAAACTGTTTGATCTGTTCCTGAAGTTTTGTGTTCTCTTTCAAATGGCCTTCCACTTCACCTTGCAGGTTCTTAATCTGTTGTTGCAACAAAATTATTTCTTTAGGATCTTAGTTAGGAGTTGGCGCTTCAAGTGAAATAGTCGTACAATAAGGCACTAACCTTATTTATTCACACTTCAAACCCTGAATTACAGTGTTGTCGTTGTCGAAATTGGGGATTTTGGTTTTGTTGCCCTTTGAATTTTTTTTGTTCGTTGAGGAAGAAAGGGAGGTCAGAAAGAGTGTCAAGTGAAAAAGAGTAACAGTTAAAGGGAAGTCAACCACTTCCCACTATTTAATTAAAAAAAATAAATTAAATAAAAACTTTAAAAAAAAAATGAAAAACAGCAAAAAAAAAAACCAACGTTACCAATTTAGTAGGTAACCAGTTAAGTAGTCCAAATTTGGAAAATAAGTTATAAAGTTGGGTCCAAATTTGGATATTCAATAGTTTGGTCTTTTAATAGGTGACCACCAAAAGTTGGGATTATTTTTGTGAATTATTCCTTGTTAATTTTGTTCTCTATTGTAGATGTCGTATGACTCCTTTATTAATGAATTAATATTTATTTTACAAAAACCCAAAAAACCAATTTTTAGTTTTTCAAGCTTTCTCCAAAATCACCACTTCAACCACCTTAACTCCACCACTTCCGACCACCGCCCCTGCTTGTTGGCAGTAGCACCACCCTCCGGCCACCCCTAGTGGCAGCCCAACCACTGACCATGACACACCTCCTTCTCTTTCTCCCTCCTCGTGGCCCCACCAACGGCCAATATCACTGGCCACCACAACCCGTGGCCCCACTGTCCCTTACCAGTCCCGTCCACCACCCAAAGCCTAAGCCACCACAAGCTTTTCCCTCCCCTGTTTACAGCTCTTCTTTGTATGAATAGATGATGTAGTTAAAAAATGGGAAAATGGATTTTGATTTTTGTTGATAATAGATGATGGTTTTTAAGGGTTTTGGTTTTTCATTTTGTCGTTTTCTTTGAATCATCAAACAATGGAGATTCGAGAAAGAAAAGTGGAAGATATTTTTGTTGTTAATCATGGAATATTTGAGTAAAAACCGAATGATTATAAGTTTTATTTGATTTTATAGTTTAAAATTTAAGAGGGTCTAAAAATAGAAAATAAGGTGTAAAGTTGAGTCCAAAAATAGAAAAACGAAAATTGGATTTTTTATTAGGTTACCGTCCAAAATTCGGATTATTTTTATGAAATTTTCCTTATTATTATATGTATAGTGAATTACTAAATTCACTATTATAAATAATGAAATATTGCGAATAGAATAATTTAAAGTACAGTAATAATAAAGATTTAAATTTGGTAGGACTCCATGTGAAGAATAATCATATATATAATTTAAATGTTGTTTTGATGTGAGGCCTTCAAAACCCAAATGGAGGCCTCTCATTAATCCAAATTTTTTTATAAAAAAAATCATAAATAAAAAAGGAAGTTATCCCACATTTAGGGGTGAAACTAGTTTCGGTTTAAAACCGAAAACACACCGCACCAAACCGATTTTAAAATATGGTTCGGTCTTTGTATAATTTTGGTGCAGTTTGGAGCGATTTTATTTTGAAATTTCTGTGTTCAGTTTGTAGTTTTAAAATTTCGATTCAAACCGCACACCGAACACCGATCTACCCGAACCCTCAAGCCCAGTTATTTATGAAGGCCCAAATGTCCAATAGTCCAAAGTTCTAAAAGAACCTAAAAAAACCCTAACCCAGTTGTTAATTTGTTATGAGGATTGTTTAATGTATATTAGATACTTAGATAGTAGATATATGCCAATATACTTTTAGCTGGTCAAGTAGGATTTGAGTGAAAACAAGTAGAAAAAAATGTCCCACTAAATTACAGTTCGGTTTGGATTCAAAATTAGAAGACCGAAATTTTGTGGTCTAGTGTGGTTTGGACTGTAACATAATTTGGATTGGATTTGAGTGAAAAATCAGAGACCGAAATATAATGGTTTGAATTTGGAGTTGGCCAAAGTCCAAACCGCACATCGAACTTTCACCCCTACCCACAATCCACATTCTCTTTAAATTGTATTCCCAAAAAAAAGAAAAGAAAAGAAAGAAAAAAAAACTCAATGAAAGTTCCTATTACTCATTGATTTATTGTCACACATGCAACATTAACATATGATGATAGGTTTAATTTGAAAAAAAATTATAAATGCTCGATTATGACTTCCTCTGTTAAGAATACCTAAAAAAATTAAAATCATATTATTACTTCTTAATGCTGTTTGATTGTTCGGTTTAGAATTTTGAAAGATTGAATTGTCAAAGTGAATTGAAAGGCTTTGACACAACCATGTTTAAAAATATGTCATTCTTTCCAATTTATTTGAGGGTATATATCACTATAATTGTAATATTAATTATTTATGCATTTTATTAATTTCCCATATATATCCTTCTAATATCTCATAAACTAATATAATATTATATTTTAACTACATTAGTATTCTACTATACCATTATTATAATGTAATCCGTACAGGTAAACTCTAGTGTGTATTTTAAATCAAAGATTCTAAATCCTATCATACATTAGGCAAATTATAGAGATACATTGAAAAAGCTTAAATAGCGAAGTTATAACCAATAATTCCTCAATCATATTCACCAAATTAATTTTCCCAAACCTTTAAAACTCCAATCTGTACGTTGACATTCAAGAACAATGACCAATATGTTTCCCGAAATCTATCTATATTCACAGAAGGGGTGAGTACGAGGTAAGCCCGACTGACGCCGACAATAACGCTGCTTGCAACCTCAACGACCGTCGTAATATGTTATTGTGTTTGATATGCTATTTTATTGGAACGGAAATTCGAAATTGGAATTTTTTACACATCTCTAGCTACAAAGAAAAAAGGTGAAATAAAATATGTGGCATCCAAAATCTTGTGGCTCAATAAAGATTTTTTCTTTTTGGTAGAAAGTAGCTCAATAAAGTTACAAAGTTTTTTGCTCTACAATGATTGGTGTTGTAGCTTGAGAAATTATTTTACTCACAAGCGATCGAGTCCTTCCTTTGATGAGCTTGTAAAGTATAACCTATAGAGAGTATTTTATTTTATTTTTTAATTTTCACATATACTCCCTTGGTTTTTATTTACTTACAAACCTCTTTGATCGAATGTTAATACAAGACAACAGATTTATGGGGACCATAACTTTATGGAATAGTCGAGAGGAAAAGTAGGGGTATTAAAGAAGAAGATGACAAAAATAAGGGTAAATTAGGAAGAATATTGATAAGAAGATGACAAAAGTAAAGATAAAGTTGTAAATGTTAGTTTAAGGGCCACAATCCAAATAAGGAAATATAGCAAGTAATTTGAGATTTCCTTATAGATATATGTAGCAAATAAAAAAAACGGAGGGAGTAATAAATTAATAATATCTTACTTTGTAGATATGTATGGAAAAATATGCTTTATTAATATAGTGAATGTGAATCTCTTCCAATTTGTCTAGATGCGTAGTCTATCTATTAATATATATACTTCGTACTAGTTTTCCATAACTTATGCAAGCACAAAATTAAAGTTGTAAACATATAAAATTATGTGCGTACAAATGTAAAAAGGAAATTGTAATTGCAACTAATTAGAATTTCAATTAATAAATTATATATATTGTATCGAAAGTATAGTCAAAATCTCTAATGTCTTACATACTGAGTAAGTGAGTAACAGCAAAGTTTGAGTTCCTAATGTTTTTTTGTGTACAAAGAACACCCTATAGGCTAGCATTGAAAACCCTTAACAACTAATTTAGATTCAACTCTAGGAAGGAAATAAAGGGAGATGAGGGGAAGACAAGGTGAAGGAAGATGAAGGATGTGAATATGGAATACTTTTCCACTATTTGGATACGAGAGGAGATGAGAGTAGGCCTGGTTATTGGACAGGGTTGTCCAATAACTTTTGGGTTGGGCTTTTATTATAGGGTATATAAAGGGTTGGGTCATATTTGGGTTGGGTTTTTAATAAATGTTATATAAAGGGTTGGGTTTGGGTTTAATTTAGGGCTTTTATAGGGTTTTATTTTGGGTTTTATTTTGGGTTGCTTGCAGTCAGCCAATCACTCATCATAGTCAACAAACGAATTATTGCCGCCGAAAAATATGACCTCAACATTCTAGGGTTTCCATTTTCCAGTTTTCCACCATTAAATCATCATCATCAACCAACAAACTCGAGTTTCGCTTCAAATTTCAAACTCGAGTTTTCCAGTCACCTCAACATTCAAGCTCAATTCTGCTTCAAATTTCGTCGATTCTTCTGTTGAACCGTCGAAGGTAAACCGTCGATTTCTCCTTTTTTTTTGTTTAATGGAAGCTTTATTCTTCTGTTTTCGGCTATAATTTTTGGTAGATCTGCTTCATTTTTGTTTGATTGTTCTCATTTTACTGATTTTTTTTATTTTTGATAATTGCTTCGTTTTTCTTCTGTTACTTGGGTTGCTTCGTTTTTGGGTTGGGTTTTTGATTTTTTTTCCTTTTCTCGATTTTTTGTTGTTCTGATGTTTCTACTGTTGCATTTATTTATTTACTTGAGATTTTAAGATTAATTAGGGTTTATGATGGATAATTTTGAGAGTTTTGTTTATAGTTTTGATTATTATATCTGCTGAATTTTGAAACTTGTAATCAATATCTTAGTTTTTTTGGGTTTCTGACAAAAATCCTTAAAATTAGCTGAATTTGGTTAATTGCTAATCTTTGTTGATGATGGAAACTTAGAAATTATGTGAAAGTTTCTATTTTTAGCATCTGGGTTTTGGAAAATTAGTTATTAATTGTATTTTCTGAAGTGGGGTTTCCTTAATTTGAATCAAGTAATTGATGATGAGGGTTTTTCATGTAATATTACTGTTAGTATTATTGTTGTTTGGTTTCATAAGTTGTGATTTGTTGGATGAAGAATCTGAAACTGAAAATGAAGGTTTGGGAACTCCAAATTATGATAGGTTAGATGAAATTATGATAGGTTTGGATGAAGAACTTGAAGTTACGGTTCCTTTAAAATCAAAATCAGTGTATGTTAATGAGAGTGGCAGTTCTGTGGAATCATGTCATGTATAAATGTATAACATGATCAAATAGCTACCATAGTCTGCTATAGCATATATCCTATCCCAAGATCATCTTGGCTGAAATCGAGCTCTAATAAAAAGATTATACTAAGAACACTAAAAGCAATCAAGTGTGATACACTTTTAAAACAACCTATATTCATACATTCTTTTTCTAAATCAAATGTTTTTGACTTATAGCAATTGTGATTGCTGGAATTGATGTTTTCGGGCTTTTTCTTGTTGTATCGTATTGTGCATTATTCGAGTCAACATTTCCCTTTACATACCCACAAATTATATTGGCCTCAGCACTGTTTACTCCCCAAATTGTCCAATTTATTTATCAATGTCATCTCGTTTCGAGTTTGATCTTTACAACTCTTCCCATTTATTCTGTTTGGTGTTTTTTTTTTCATGAACATAAATATTGAATAAAGACCTATTTTTGGTTGTTGCTCGTGCTAAGTTTATTTGTTCTTTTAATGATTGGTATGTTGCAGAAATGTTAGGTGATAATACTATAGATTCGACCGCACGAGATGATGGGTATTCGGAGTATGCCGCTCCTCAACGTAATAGGAAGAAGAGGTCGAAGGTTTGGAGAGAGCTTGAGGAGGGAAAGAATGATAAAGGTGAGAGAACCGCAACATGTACTCATTGTAGAATTGTGTTAAGTGCACACCGTAATGCCGGAACTTCTCATTTAAAACGCCATTTAGATAGATGTGTTGATAGACCCGTAGGATTTAGGCATGAGGATGATAGTGATGGAGATTTTGTTTTTGATATGAATGAGCTTCGAAAAGAAATTATTAAATTTATTGTTGAAGGTGGTCATCCTTTCTTAATGATTGAAGAAAAAGGATTCAAAAGAATGATGTCTAAATCTAATCCTAATTTTATTCCATTTGGTCGTGCTACTGCTAAGAGAGATCTATTATCTCTCTATGTATTAGAGAGGGATAAGTTGAAAGATATGATGTCTAAAGTGTCCGGAAAAATTTGTTTAACAACAGATAATTGGAAGTCAAACCACACTAAACAACACTTTATTTGTATCACTGCCCATTTTATTGATGATGCTTGGAAACTCCATAAAAGAATTTTAAGATTTAGGGCTTTAACTCCTCCATATGATGGAAGTAGTATTGCTAATGAAATTAGTATGTTTCTTTGTCAATGGGGCTTGGATGATAGAATACTCGCTATTACGGTTGATAATGCCACATATAATGATGTGATGATGTCTACTTTGAAAAGGCGACTTGTTCCTAGGGGAGGGCTTCTTTGTGGTGAGAGTTTATTCCATATTCGGTGTTGTGCTTATATTATAAATCTTGTGGTGCAAAATGGGTTAACTTGCATAAGTGACATTTTGGAAAAAATTCGTTGCTTGATAAAAATGATCACCAAGTCTTCTCATAGGCGTAATGAGTTTTATGAGTGTGCGGAAAAATTTTATTCCTTGGATAAGAAACGGCTACTATGCCTTGATATGCAAGTTCGTTGGAACTCAACATACCTAATGCTTGGCACTACACTTTATTTTAAAGATGTTTTTGTCTACTTGGGGTCAAATCATGCGCCTCTTAAGTCATTTATTCCTTTAGAAGAAGAGTGGGAAAAAGTAAAGGTTATTCATGAGTTCTTAGAGTTATTTTATAAAGTTACTTGTATGTTTTCGGCTGTGAAACATCCCACTTCCAACTTGTATTTCAAAGGTACATGGATGGTACATCGTCACTTACTTGAGGCGGCTAATGGTCCCCATGAGTTTCTAAAAGAAATGGTTTTGCCTATGATTTCTAAGTTTGACAAGTATTGGTCAGAATACAATGTTTATTTGTCTTGTGCAGCTATACTTGACCCTCGATTTAAGGTTAAATTTGTGGAATATTGTTTTTGCAAGTTATTTGGGGTTGAAGAGGGTTTGAGAAAAGTTGAAACTGTGCTGAAAACTCTAAATAGTTTGTATTTGGACTATAAATTGAAATATGCGGGTGTATCACCTGTTGTAAATGCTTCCTCTCAACCCACTACACTTGGGAGTAGAGATTATTTTGATGATTATGATAATTTTGTAAGTAGTAGTAGCACTTGTAGGTCTCAATCTGGAAAGTCACAACTTGATATGTACTTAGATGATGTTGCTCATGATCGAAACTCTGAGTTGGATGTTTTAGAATTTTGGCATCAATGTTCAGTTAGATATCCCGTGCTTTCAATGTTAGCACGAGATTTGTTGACTATCCCAGTTAGCACCGTGGCTTCTGAATCTGCATTTAGTCTTGGAGGAAAGACTATTTCTGCCTCCCGGAGTTCTTTGAAGTCAAAGACTATCCAAGCTTTAGTATGTATGCAAGATTGGCATCGTGCGGAATATGATGTAGAAGAAGATTTGAGAGAGTTTGGTGAAGATTCAGAGGAAGATGAAGCTGTGATTGAAGAGGAGGATCCCTTTTTCTGAAGTTGTGATTTGAGATCTCTTAGTATTGTATCTAACCTTCTTTTTTTATATATGCATCTTGGGTTGTAATGAATTGGAGCCACTATATTATGTAATGAATTAAAAAGAACTAATATATGTACTTATTAAGCTAATATAAAGATTTGAGTAGCTAATATATAGAACTAATATGTTCTCTTTTCATTCATTTGAGTGCACTTGAGAGGTTATGCTATGATTAAGTAAAATCTTTGCTCCATGTTAACAAAACTTGTGTTTGCATTAATGAAATACATAAATGAAAGAGAAACTACTCATTAAGATGTAAGCCATATAATATACAACCCGACCCGCAACTGACCCACAATCGATTATGGACTGACCCTAACCCGACCCTGACCTGCTCAGCCCTGGCCCTGACCCTGACCCGCTTAGCCATGACATCGACCCATAATTGACCCGACCCGTAACCGACCCGCCCAGACCCGCCCCGACCTGCCCAGTAACCAGGCCTAGATGAGAGGAAGGTGAGGGGAAAACAAATTTTGGTAATTAAATTAAATTCCAATCCAAAAAATCATAGTGCTTGTGTTAGTCAGTTATATATATATATTTTTTTTGTAATTAAAATCAAATTACGAAGTACTTGAACTTCCATTTTTAAAAATCATAAATAAAACCTATAAATAGTGATTCTCGAAAACCAACAACAATTTTTTCGAAATTCAAATTTCTAAAATCAGAAAAATATTTTTCGAAATTCTGTTTTCAAGAATCATAAACAAATTTTTTTGAAATTCAATTTTCAAAAATCAAAAACCAAATTTATGAAAGTCAATTTTCAAAAAACAAAACCATAATTTTTAATATTATGCATATGAATTCAATAATTCATACCTAAAGCCATATTCAAACATCAAAATTTTCAAAACTGATTTAATTGTTAATTTTTTTATAAAAAAATTAAAAAGAAACAAAAAAAAAACAAAGAAAAATCTGGTTAGATCTAAGGTTGGGAGGATGAAATAAGGAGAGTCAAAATGAGTAGAACTAAGAGAAGATGGAGAGAAGCAGATGAAAAGGAGAGAAACTAAATTAAGAATAATTTTTGAGGAAATTTTCCAATTTCCTTTCAAATCTCTTCATACTTGAAAGGATTTTGTCCCTCATATATAAGTGAAGAAATTTCACTTCAATTCCCTTCCTTTCAATTCCCTCACTCTCAAGCTTTGCTATCCAAATAAAAGAAAACACATTATCTCCTTTCTCTTCCTTCCTAATGTTTGTATCTAAACAAGCTATAAAGCTTGAGATACAATTTTGATATGTATAAATAAAATAATACATATCATTTGATTATATTTGTAATGGTAAAGAAAACCAACATTTAAGGAAGACCAGAATCATAGCCCAATAAACAAGAGTCAAGTACTCAAGTTCATCAAGTCATCAACAATAAACCAGAATCATACTCCCTCAAGACTTTATTAGTTGCTATATATGGATTTTTAGCACTATTCAAGTTGCAACTTTGACTTGATTTGGTGCTTAATATATAAAGAAAAACATAGTATATGAAATCTTATTTGATTCATCTCAAAATATACTTTCCGAATATATAATTTTCTATTTTACCAAACTCAAGATATTAACATTATAAGTTGCATCTCGGAAGATGCAAAAAAGCAAATATAGCAACTAAAAAAAGTTGAAGGTAGTATTTCTTTGGCATATAATGTGGTTTGACTTCTCATTTCCAATAATATTGGACAAATAACAAGTAAAGTTCAACAAATATATTGTCATTTTGCATATTTGCAAGTCTTTTCAAGAAACTATATTAAGCTAGCATTTTACAAGATCAATATCAATCGCGGCAACAATTGTACAGCAATAACAGTTATTTCTATGGCGCAGTACAAAATATAAAAGTTATTGCTACCCTAGCAGTCCAAATTCAATTCTCTTCTTGAGACCCCAAACCTCTTCATCTTTCTGCAACAAATGTATCATAAGTTCACAACATGACTTCCACGCATGTCAGGCATAGTTTTAAACATTTATGTCCTGTACATTTAGATGTTATCAAACACTATCGAGACTCAAGACCCAAAATCTAACATATGGTGTTGTGCCTCTCATAAAAGAATCGGTAAATGCTAAAGATAGACCCTTCAGGGTCTTCTAAGTATAAAAAGGAAACTAAAAGAATGCTATAAGGGAACCCCAACTAATAGACACAAAAAAATGACTAGCTTCCTGTTAAAATGGACTCTAACCACTCTGACGAATATTCATAGGCCACAAAAGTTACAGCACCAGCAGGTGCAGCTTTTACAATGGACGGAACAATGCCTTTATAGAGACCAGCACAGCCTTCAGCATGCAAAATCCTCAGCAGGGCATCATACATGCTCTTATAGGCACCTTGCTCCACTCTTGCTCCATATCGCACATCCCTTTGCAGTCCTTCAACCTTCAAATTAAACACCCGAAGTCTAATCAACTTTGTTCCACCCAAGAAAACTACTACCTCCGTTTCTTATTAATTGCAACACTTGGGTATTATTTGTGAGATATAAAAATATTCAAGTGTTGCAACTAATTACAAACAGAGGGAGTATTTGGTTTCAGAAAGAGTATTCAAGGGGATAGCATTAAAAAAAAAGACCAAGAATAACATATGAGTTCCATGAGTTAGTGGATGCTGTGATAGGATGCCAAATCGGCAAATCCAATAGCAACACCATCCATATTACTGTTGAGGAAGTTTCACAGACTAATTAAGGAAGTGATGCCTTCATCATCACATTTACATCATTAATTCGCTAGAAAAATATCCTTGTATTTCTTCTAGTGTACCTCTTATTTATGTTGATTTAAATGAACTTGCTTAAATGAGAACACATTATTGAGCCACCCTCTCAAAACTGGGCTTATGTTACATATGACAAATATGGTGGATTAGTGGCAGGCTTATTATACATCATAAAGAGGGATAATTAGCCTAGCTGGCTTATAAACTATTTGAGCTCAGATTAACATTTTCATGAGCCGAGCAAAATTGAATTTCATTTGAAAACTTGTAAACAGGCTTGAAATAGTTTTGACGTGTCTAAGTGAGATGAAATTTCTGCCTTTTAATGGTCTCCCTTTAACCTTGAATCCTTGATATTATACACTAAATAGAGGAGCAAATAACGAACAATATGAAGTCAAATGTTATACCTGAAATCTCTTCTTGATGACATCCAATGGGTGGCAAACAGCTTTAGCACACGTACCAGCTGCTAATCCACAGAGGAAAAGCTGGAAGCTTGAAAGGTTATCATTGTCGCTGGCATTTCCTTCAGAAAACCTTAAATGGTTCCAGGCCTGCAATTGTTTAATCCAGTAACAAAAATAGAGTTGATTAGTCATGGCAAAGTTTTATGCTACATACAAAAAGCCGTAGTATGATACCACATCTCATAACTTTAATAAAATAATAATAGGTCTCAAAAGTTTACTAAGGGACAAAAGAAGGCATAACAAGGCTTTTCTAGAAAGATAATCTTGGTGTATTGGTTTTCCTCTGTAACTATGGTTGAAGGTAGCAAATGTTCAATCCTTTCTGAAATCTATGCATGTCTAAACTTTCCATTAAAGACATTAGGGATCTAATGAGTAAATTCAGTCCAAAGACTCCAAAAGACAAGCTCCATGGATAAATAACCACGTTATAAATTGAAACTGGACTCTGAGTTTTGTGTTTCAAAATCTAAGATTGGCATAGTGGCATCAAAATAGGAGATACTGACATTACAAGAAAACTGAGAATTGAATCAGGATCCGACATATCGAATTTCAGTATTTACATGCCAACTTGAGTGATGACTAAATCATCATATACTCGATGTATCTAGTGCAGCATGAGCCCCACTCAACAGTTGTAACACAACTTCTAGTTTTTCCATTCTATTTCTTTCAGCACCACTAGATTTTACCAAGGTAGAAGAGTCATGAACATGCAATCCAACATGGTGAAAAGCGTCATCATGTATTATAAACAACATACTAATTGATAGAATTCAATTTTTTAGTGTATAGAAAACCACACAGACAAGTGAAGAGAATCAATCCTAAGATCCCCTAGAACCACACTCTCACGTGATAGAAATGAAATTAGCATTTGAACAGGTCACTTGATGTAGCACGTAGCACTTGATGGAAATTGAAGGGGGAGGGTATGGGTGGATGAAGACATGGCCACATGGGGGCATACTTTTTGTTCATGTAGCCAACCCCACTCCACTTGTGGGATTAATGCTTTGAATGACTGAATGGTTGTTTAAGTGAAAAGCTCACTTTTCCAAATATCTTACACATCTATTTGAACAAACAAGATACCAAGCACAGTCCATAGTACACGCATAAGCCGACATCAGTACACAAGATGATGAGCTACTGAGATAGTTACACGTGCATAATCTCATTAGAACAGACATGATTATAGAAGTAAACTCCTATAAGATCACATGCTTCAGTCAAAAAAGTATATATACAATAAGGTCTACAAAGCAGGAAAAAACATACCATAGTCCAACGCTTGAACGTGTCATAAGTGCCAAACTGAAGACCTGCATAGGGAACAATTTCAACTAGTGTAGGCGACAAACCAGCATACAGTCCCCGCAAGCCACGAGCTTTAAAAAGACCAACAAATGCAGACCTCATGTTGGAGTAGACCTACATAATAAACAAAACTTCTATTTAAATAAATGTTAATAGTGATATTAAAATTCCGACTTTTTGTCAAAAGGAGATGCACAGCCACCAAGAGGTCTTAGACTCGCAGGAGTGCCCAATTGCCCATAGGGAGCTACCCACGTACTGGAATGCAAAGTCTTAGGGGAGTCTTCTAGAGCTGATGTCATGATGAACTAGGATATAGAGTAAAGTCTTGTGGAAGTCTTCTAGAGTTGAAGTAATGAACCCAAAAGAAAAACTACAAACCCCAGCAAAACGAAAATTGGATAACTAGCGAATTGTGTAGCCATACTTGTTCCACAATCCGAAGCTAATAGTGAACTAGGTAAACAAACTGTATCCATCTTATTCAGGAAACGCATGCAAACTTATCATTGCTACTCATTGAACGAGAACTCGATATATGCGACAATATCTAAACATATCTAAACTTCTAAGTTCTAATAACATCATTGAAAATATCTAAACATAATTACATAACCACCATATTTTTCCAATACTACAATCAGAATATGATCCAAATAGAAACTTAAGCATGACAACGTTACTTCAAGATTCCGGTCAATCCTGACAACATATAACGGCAACGGTCCTTCACAAACCCTCAACCAAAATCAATAAAGAGACAGCAACAAAAGAGAGAATAAGAGTGACATTAATCAAGGGACACATGGATCAAGGTTCAATTAAGAGAAAAGGCACATTATGTCTCCAAGTCTTGTTGTAAATAAGTAGAAATTTCTTTACAAAAAATTGAACTTCATAGCACATTACGAGACAAACAAGGTTTTTGTAGACATGCTATTTTGAACAGCTCTGCCCAATTTGCGGACATGAAAAAATGCCATAAGTTCATAGCCATTTTGAAACTGTACACGACATTTTCATCAAAAATAATACCTTTGGCTCACCCTGTGAAGCTAATATGGTGCGTACAAGATCAAAGGGATATGATCCAACAGTCGCAGCACATCCTGCAACTGCTCCACTGATATAGGATAAGTAAGGACTCAAATGGATGTGGTCTTCTGCATATCACAGGAAAAGAAAGAATAAGCAAATAAATCAAGATTGACAAAAACACTTCGATAACTCAAAACAGCTAGGTAATTTGATACTAAAACAAAAGGCCGATTGCCTTAATTATTTGTCAACAAACAAAAGAGTATTTGTCAACAAAAGAAAGTTTGTGCAAAAGAGTATTTGTCAACAAACAAAACCTTAAGAGTAAGATGGTGAAAGCTAAAAAACCTGTTTTTAACTGCTTAGTTCGTGGTTCATCATAATCTATTCAAACTTATTAAGCAGTAATTGAAATTGTAGCTTATAGAGCATTATCAACAGCTATACTATTAAAGAGTAACAAGCAACAGATCAATCTATTCTAAAGAAGAAAACGACAATTAAGGAACCTAAGAACTTCTATTTTAGAAATACTTCAACCAAACTTAATAGGGCTCGGAGAATACAGAAGAGACAACGTCATCTATGAGAAGATGCAAACAAACCTGCCTTGGAAGAGCCAGACATATATGCCTTAAACTTGTGCAAGACTGTGAATTGTATAGAAGTATACGGCATAACCATGAGGAGAGCTGGGACATTTCCACGCCAAAAGCCCTGCAATAGATTAATATAATACAATTGAGTAGCAAGCATTTGGAAGAACTTTGTACCAAGTCTCATCATTATTAAAAAGAAGGGAAATGAAAATGGCGAATACCGGCAATCCTTCTTCTCTTAAGATGTCTTTAGCTGCCTGCAACATTCCATTGTACTTTGATGGCCTATACAAGCTTTTGTGAAGCAATGCCCATGAAGTAGTAGGCTCCAGCTGGACCTGTGACAATTTTGATGAATAACTTTGATGCAAAGGAAGCTGTAGCATTTATGCTCACATATACAGCATAAATAACCCAACTAGATGATTTATATCATGTAAAGAAAGAAAGTTGCATGCGGTAGCTGAATTTGTATATGATGAGTCCGACAAAATACAAGGGAATAGCGATATTGATATCGGTCTCCGTGCTTTAACAATTATTAAAAATTCATAATCCTAGTTTTTAAGCTTCAAAATGGACAGATATGTTTTTTATATAATACTACACTGAAACTGTCAATGCAAACCAAAAATATATGTGCCTTAACAGCTGCGTTAAGTCATACCAATAAGTCATAGTGGAAATAATAAACCATATAACCAATTCAAAATAGAGTTAGCAGTGGTCCTTTAAAGGCTAAGAAGACCAAAAGACCATAACATTCTTTGGTTTCCAAGGTGCTTAACAAATTACCAAGAGAGAATGAGAGAGATAGAGAGAGTTGATACAGATGTACAGCAACAACAGAACAACATTCCTCAAATTACTACCACAGATAAGATTTAAACAAACATATTATGATTATTACAGGAATATGTAACATCACTTTAAAATTCACAATAGAATTGCCCATAAGCAATTAGCATAGTTGCAATTGACCAGTTAAATCAGCACGACTTTAAGCTGGATTTTCGAACTAGAGCTTTTCATACAATTTGCAACATATGGTTCATATAAATAATAATAGAAAGTTATCCAGCAAATGACAACAAGAACAAGAAGATGAAAGCTTTCCAAGAAATACAGTTTCACACAACTAGTAAAAAAAAAACTTTAACAAGGAGGGCAACAGCACCCATAAGAAGAAGATGATTCCATTATCATACATTTGCACATGTTAAGCTAAAAATACCTGAAACCTGATTTTAATGACATCCAAAGGCGAAGTAACTGTACGGGAAATACCACCCGAGATTGCTCCAGCTGACGCATCAATCAGCGCTCGCTTCAACTGACTAGGTTCTTCCATTAAACCCCGAAGACTTCCCCCTCAAATCAAACTACAATCTAGAAAACCTGAATGACATAATGCAATTCATCCATCACTCAATACTAACTTCAAAACTATCAACAAACAGAAAAACATGAATCAACTGTTTCATTGCTAATGAATTACAAAATTCAATTGCGTCACCTTTTGTTGTATCAAACTATCAATCAATGGAAAAACATAACTTAAAAAAAAAAAAAATAAATAAATATATATATATAATAAAATAAAAATAAAAATAAAAAAAACCAAATCACCCTCCAAAAACTAGGGTTCTTCTTTCTAAGTTTTCTACCTAATGCATCTTATTGTTATATGGGCAATTCAAGCAAACTGGGGAAAAAAAAATTAAAAACTACCCTTTAATTAGAAAATTACTAACAATAAGGCATATCATATCATATCATAATTAAAATTCAAAATTATTAGGAGAGAGAATATACCCGCCATTGAAATTTCTCAAGAAACTCCCAAAAAAAAATTTTTTTTTTCAAAAGATTTAATCTTTTATGATTCAATGTGTTGTAAATCTGTAATCACACTAAAAAAAACCATGACTTTATGCTATACCCCAATTAATTAAAAGAGGAAAAACAAAGCTTTGACCCCAAATCAATATTATCAATTATTCAATTGTAATTAATTAAAAATTACTACTTTATCTACCGAATTATTCTCATTTAATGATTTAAATTAAAAATTCCTCCAAATTCCCTTCTTTTTTTCCATTATTTACACTTAATTAGGAAACTAAAGCCACCCAAAGATTTAATTGAATTTAATTGAGTAGATAATAAAATACATACAAACGAATTAATTACAATGAAAATTGAAGTCAAAAAAAAATTGAATTTTTGATATTTTGAGTAGTGAAAAATACCTGTAATTGTGAAGAAAAGCTGCTAAAGCTTTGAATTCCATGAGAAATTTGAAGAAAAAAGAGGAAATTATGTTAGAATTCACTGAACCACCGCTTAATGTCAGTAGTTCGCGGCAATTAATTGAAGAAAAGAAAAAAGGAAATTAAACTAAATTTGGGGTTTACTTGTCTTATTGCCGCCTTTTGAAACATTCACATGAACAAAAGTGAAATTTCAATTGTGTGTTTTTTTTTTATTTTTTTGATAGCTGAAGTTACAATGTCCCTATCTAACTATACGGCAAAATAAATAGTGATTTATTGCAAATTGTCGAACTAGGTTCGACAAGACAAAGTCAAGGGACTGTTTATTTTAATTTAAAATTAGTTTAGTTTAATTCAGTTTAATTGTGTTTTTTTATTTTGCTAATTACTATTTTGTGAGTCCGTTTTCTGTGTGGCTTGCCACACACTCAATTGATGGTGTGGCCATCTCAATAAATTATTAGTTAGTCATTACAGCTAATAACGTTAGCTTCTATTTCTTTGATTTATTTTTCAACAACAATAATTCTTATCAAATTACAACCGGAGAGAGAAAATAATAACAATATTTTTTTTCAAATGTACATATTACAAAATTTACAACTCTAAAAAATAAAATAAAAATATCAAAAATTCATGTTTTCTAATTCTCTACAAACAGAGACCCATATTGGTATAGTTTAATAATACTAAATTTTTAACCATATTCAAAATATTGTGTTGGAGTTACTAACTTATATTTTTGGGGTTACTGCTTACTAACCGTTAGATTTTGGGCTACTGATATATGTGTTTGGGGTTACTGACATATGTGTTTAGGGTTACTAATTTATGTTTTGGGGTTACCCACTACCTGATTTGAGGTTACTGATTTATACGTTTAGGGTCAATAACTAACTAGTAAATTTGGGGTTACTAATTGCTAGATTTGAAGTCACCGATTTTTTGTGTTTGGAGTTACTAAATTGGGATTTTGGAGTTACTAGATTTGGGGTTACTAATACTATTATTATTATTATTATTATAGTTTTTTTTGTGGAGTTACTAACTTATTTTTGGGGGTTACTAACTTCTGAATTTAGGGTTACTAACTTATGTGTTTGAGGTTACTAACTAGAGAATAATTTGGGGTTACTAAGTGCTAAATTTGGGGTTACTAATTTATGCATTTGAGATTACTAACTGGTGAATTTGGGATTACCAACCCCATACACATAAATTAGTAACCCAAATTCAATGACTACGTAGTTAGCAACTCTAAAAAATCAACTAATTAGTAATCAAATTATTTTATGAACACACACTATTATACTTAATACAATAATACCTATATTTCATGAAAATAACTTGTAATATTCACATTAAACAACAAATTTTTAAAAAGCAACTAACTTTTGATTTAAAATGCTAATCGGTTGAGTAAATTGCTTTAAATTACACCACTGTAGTTTCTAGTTAATAAATCAATGAGTATTAATGCAAAACAAACATTAAATACATTGAATAAAGACAAAAAAGAAAAAAATTGTAAAAAAAAAAAAATCAAAAATTTAGTAGTCTAGAATAAAAATATTCTGAAATAATATAAGTGAAGAAGTTAAATAATTTGAAAAGCGTTGGGAAAGAAACTAAAATGAACTATAAAAATAAAAATAAAAATTTTAACTAATGGTAATTGGACTCAAACTAAAACCCAATGTTATATGGGCCTGCCACACCATTACTTTATGGTGTGGCAGGCCACATATAAGACTTAATCCTATTTTGTTAATTAATTTGTTTTTAATATTATTTGTTCGTATATATATTATTTGTTTATAATATTTTATTCTTTATACTTGTAATATATTTGTTTATATTATTATTATTATCATCACCATAAGGCACGATTCAATAATATTGTCCTTTAGGGCTTGTTTACTTCAATTAAAAACAGCTGAACTGGAAGTTTTTTTTATGAATGATTAATGAATAGCAAAATAAAACAAGAGTTGAACTGAATTGAACGGATTTTAAGCGGAAGTAAACAGGCCATTAATCTTGAGATTAAACTTTAAAACATGTTCACCTCACAATTCATAAGTGGCACCCAAAAAAATAACCACCGTTGCAGCACACATGGTTGTTTTCTTCTTCGACGTCATGGTTGTAGATTGATGGAGTATATAAATTATTACTAGGCCTCAACCATCAGATTAACCTTTTGGTTGAGTTGATTTTCTAATATGGTATCCGCACCAGCGTGACACAAAGGTCACGAGTTCAAATCTCATCTACCCCCTCGTGGAATTGTTAAGCGCAAGGTATGGGAGGCCTATGTTGCATCCTTACTTCAAGCCCAACTTGCTCTCGTGTGAGGGTGTGTATACACCATCTTTATAATTGTCGGAATTCAGCGACAGTTAGCTCTCATGTGAGGAGGTGTATACTGTATACACCATCCTTGAGTTTAATATATCATCTTTAATTTGCATCATAAGATATGCAACTAATTCGTTATGGATGTAGTATATTATTTTACTACTCTTACTAAACCTATATATGTGTGTGTGTGTGAAGGTCGGTCAATGTAATATTATAAATTTATAATACTCCATCCGTTTTTTACTTGCTACATATACCCAAAAGGAAGTTTTTTATTACTTGCTACATACCTATTTTGGAGAGTGGGTTCCATGGTTTATCTACCACTTTATCCTTTATTTTGTTGAAATTACATGATTCAAAATTCAATCACCTTTACCCCTTTTAATCACCTTAAATTGCACACGTAGGCCCTATTCTCCTTGTCTTATTTTTACTTATTTTCAGCAAAAATAAGTTCAGTTCAGCAAAAATCAGTTTCCAACCCTTAATAAATTGTTAATGATTTCAGCAAAAATAAGTTCAGTTCAACAAAAATAAGTTCAGATAAGTAAAAATAAGTTCAGTTCAGCAAAAATAAGTTCAGATCAGCAAAAATAAGTTGAAGAGAACAGAGTCTTAACTCTTTTAATCATGTGGTTCCATGATAATGTTGATGTTTCTAAATTATCGTGCTATCTTGCTCAGTAAATAACAATATATGGAGTAAAAATATTCATGCAAGTTTAGGCAAGAAATGATTCATGGCAATATAGGGCAAAGATATTGATAAAATTGTATTGATATATAAAGTTGACATATTATGCATCTTGCTCAAGTTAATAAGTTATATTACTACCTCGGAATATTAAAGAACGAATATTAATACAAAATGTTTTCATACTTTCCAAACATTAATACTCCGTTGTATTATTCTTGCATAATAGTATTAATAAACAAAAATTCAAGAATATCCTATATATACTTCGTACATGGTTGATTCGGTATATATGTTTATATATGGGTCAAAAACCTCGATACCAAATTGAATATTGACATTAGACGGAATTAGAGAACTTGAAGAAAAATCTAATTTCCAATTTTCCATACATAGCTTTATGATATATCATATATATTTTTCTTTAGAAGATAATAAAAACGAATTATAAATTTGTCCTCTCCAATTATAATATAGCTTTATGATATACTCTCAAGTGCACAAAACCTTACCAGACACATGCGGGCGTCATTGATTGCATCACGCTAGTGTAAGTAGTGTTTATGGAACAATTAATAATTATGAAAAAGGTATAAATATATGCTTTTGTTAATAATCCATCTAACAACACTACTTTAATAATCCCTTTTTGAGAAACTATGTCACTTGTGAGTTATTTTCATACTTCATTTTGTTATTAATCTACTCGCTAATATCTACTGTTTATTAATTACTAATTTTACTATCCTTTAACGGTCCATAAAATGTTGTTGGATTCTCCAAAGGAATGCTTTTGTTATTAATCCAACAAACTGTTTCTGGATTAATCTTTTGGGGGAGTTGGTCATAACTTTGTGAGCATACTCTATTTTGTTTGTGGGTTGCTCTTCTTTGTATCCCAAACTATGTCTTCTTATTAGGTTAGGTCAAGTTAGTCGAGCCGTAAAAAAATCTACTCCGTATCACGTTTGTTTAATAATCATTTGCTCAATCGATTTTACGTTGGTCAATTTCCGATCACCATGACTTAATCTAAATTTCATAAAAATCATCACAAACAAGTTTTATTTTTATTTTCATATAATTATACATAAAGGTTATTACATGCATGCACTCTCAAATGTGAACTCACAAAACCAGACAATGTATACAATGCAACCACTTATACCTTTCTTGGTATAACCAAAGGTATAAAAATTTGTTCATTTCACTTGAAATGAGCTACAAGTTAACTTCAAATCAAATGAACAAAACTTTTGTCTTAAGTTCTACCTTACAATGTACAACTGATTGTACCATATACATCATATACATATACATCCTGGAAGTCTGAAACTAACGCAAAAGAGAAAAAATATCAAAGAGCCCCCGGAAAGCAAAATGCAGCTGCATCACTACTATGGCCGAAATGAATTTCACATACCTTTTGAGCCTTTGAATATTTCTATCTTTTAATAATTGTTTTTACCACACGGTTTATTAGGCCGATTACTACACGGATTTTACCACATCGGTTACTAGGCCGATTAGGGGGTAAAGAAAAAAAAGTTTTAGGAGGATGATCCCAACAACCTGTGAGTTAATCCGTGCAGCTTCTCAAAATGAAACAGGTGCTTCCGAACACGCCATATGTGCATTGTGTATAGTATTGCAGCCAATGTTACTATTAAGAAGGATACTAATATCAACACCCAAAAGTGCTGCAAAACATGACCAAAGTTGTTACAAAGCCGAATTTATAAGGTTATATATGTTTGATTTTTTAAGAGCGAATTACTATTAGAGTTGTTGCCCGAAAAAGCTAGATAGAGGCATTAATAAAGAATGAAATATATACAAGGTGAATTATATTTAACATAGTTTGTTGGTTGAAGATTTAGATTCGAATAAGAGTTTAGAGGCGAAAAACTATAGATGAAATCATGGTTACCTCCGGATTGGGAACAATAACTCCCATCACATAACCTAACAAATCCATAGCAGACTGGATGGAATTCTGGACCCCTCCTACAATGCAGCGATCAGAGTCTGGCACTTGATCCTGAAAAGCCAAGCTACTGTCAGTACAAATGGAAAAGCATGGTGGGAGAGCATGAGCCAGAAGATACATTAGATACAATTTAAAGTGACTGATGATAAGAAAATTTTTGTTGCCTGAAAATTCTTTCACCTGCATCTGTTGGATTACGGCTAAGTCAAACATCCATAATCCAAGACGGGAAACTGCGACACCACCCATTAGCATATATGCAGAAGATATGCTGTTTTTGACCCATATAGAACCGACACATATAAGGAGAAATGACCACTGCATAAACATTAAAAATAAACAAAGTAGATGAGAATACATGAACATTACTTCAGATTATTGGAAGAAACGGAGCTTTTAAATTGACATGGTAGGATAGATAGCCCTAAATAGTCCACAAATTCTTTATATCCAGATTGAAGAATGAAATTTTGAAACTTGGCAAGTATTGCCATTCTATAAGGTAACTAATCATACCTGAGACCAAATGGACCACAGTCCTGTCCTAAGTGTTGCAATTTTCGATTCTACGATTGGATAAGTGAAAGTTGCTGTTATTCCTACAATAGCACTTATGCCTCGAGCTATACCTATAGCATATGCAGGTATGCCTTTCCATTCTAACGCAGCAGTCATCAAGGAACCAAAGCTGTATGGAATAAAGTGAGTCATTCTTTAGCTTTAGCTAACAAGAAAAAAAAGTAAGGCATTCTTTTATTCCTCTCTATAACTTGGGCACTTTCGTCATTCGAAATAACTGATTTACACATGCATCTCTTCCTGATAATTATCACTATTAAGCAGCGGAAATTTTAGAAACTTACTTTACCTGAGTACAGTAAAAAACAGCAAAGCTAACGCTAGTCCAGGAAGCAAAACTTCTTGATTTAAATAGATTTTCCAAGCACCAAGACAAGGAAGCATGGAAAAACATCCTAATGCGTGAGTTTCATGAGAAGAAATATTGCTTCTGTTCTCAATGAGATAGTTGGAGTTCTGCTCCGAAAGAGATGTACTTGGTTTAGGATCAGAAGTCGGAATCTCTTTTCTTTGGCTATCTTTCGTGTGTAAAGCTGGAATCCCATAGTACACGGAGCTTAGTAACCAATACTGAAGACACACAGAGATGACATTCCAAAGAGCCAAAAACATCGCTGAAGCTGTCAAAGATACAAAGCTGACAATAAACCCTGATACCACAGGAGCACACAATTTACACACTAAGTCAATTCTTCTAAGAACTGAATTCAACTTTGTTAATGCTCCAGAAGGCTGGTCTGCTGACATCACAACAACCCTGAATGTATATTGATGAAATTTTGATTGATTAGATGCAAAGAATTAATTTCAAGTGATTATAAGAAAAAAAAATTAAAAAAAAACATTGACCACAAAGAAACACAAGTAAAAGTGTGAAATGTATGGGACAGCTTAAAAAAGTTTACTTGGTAGATACTTTGTTTTTTCAAAGGGGTGCTATATATATCATCGAAATTTGAATAAAGATTATATGTTGGTGATGATATGATAAGTTGGAAACAAAAAGAGATTTACAATCATGCACTCTTTTCTCTTCAATAATAAAATTCTGTTCACCATTCTCTTTCAATCAAGATAGTTCCTGCAAGGGTTGAAAGCACAGCAACTGCTCCAGAGACGTAAGTTACCAAAACCAGTGATGAAAAAACTATGCCTTTTAAACCCGAGTAAACCAATAGAGCAACTACTGTGATTCCAGCAACTATAAATGACAGATTTTGTGACAGTGTCCAGAGTTGAAGAACCTGCATGCAGAAAGCAGATATAGTTCAATGCTGCAGCCTTTCAATTCGGTTATGATAGCCGAACTTCATGATCTTATAAGTTATAACAATATACTGCAATTTTAGCCACTAAAGTACTGGACCTAATAGAGGATTGAGGACAAATAAGATGATTAGACGAACCTTGACATAAGTCAGTGTGTTCACCCATTGCCCAATAATAGGGCCAAAAAGAGCAATGGAAGCTGATTCTACGACCCCGTATAGAGCAGTAAGAAGCAATGAGTCTGGCCAGATGTTAATCATGTACAAAGCTACAGAGAACTCCCACATTCTGAAGGTAAAATCGACCCCCAAAAAGAAAATAAAAATAAAGTCAGAACTTCACTAGATAGGCTAAAACTTTGTGTAAAACTTAGAGAAGCATTTACAAGTTACAAATGTTAAATAAAGGATTAATTTAAGACTAGTAATGGCCGTTCTCAGATTGTAAACCAAAAGGAGGCAAATACTAATTTAAATTGTTTAAACAGCTTGTTAAGTTACTGTTTCTGTTAAACTAATGTTTAAGACAAATATAATGTAGGAAGAGTAGTTTACTAGTTGCAATGGTTCTTGGTCAAACATGTATCTTTGGTTCACCTGCATTATGTTTAAGAACAATATAATGATTAACCATGAATCTCGGCAGTACCCTTATTCCTAAGGCAACTTATCCAGTTTCTGGAAATCTATTTTAGGGTATGACTAATCTTAATTTGAGCCAAGTTAGACCCCAGTTTTAGGAAAGCTCTACCAACATAAGCTACCGGCTGCCGCAGTTGGGGACCTTGTTTAAGTTGGAGCAATCCCTTGCTAACATGGGGTTTGTTCTAGTCAATACCCAAGTCATAAAAGAGCACAGCTAGAACCATATTAAAGATAATCTAACCTCTACAATCTCTTTCAAAAACCTATGGTTAATATGATGACAATTAACAAAGGATTACACTTTAGATTTTAGATAAACAAACTAAAGCCTCATGTATTGTAATTGATTGAATATCCTAGCTAGAAGCAAACTTGGTTAAAAAAAAAATAATGTTTGGTGCTTTGGAGCCACAAGAACCCGTAGTAACAATCTATCCTAAATCTTTTGAAAGCGGGAGAAAAGCTCTAATCAAATAATTTATATGTCCCTCACTCTCAAAGTTACTTTAAGGATGCAAGAGGAAATTACTCAAGTCAAATTCAAATTTATAAATAACACAAAGAAAACTTTACATTTCATGATTACATGCAATTAGAAATTCCACTTTCTAAATTTCAAATCACCCATTTAATCCTCTTTCATCTAACCATCCATCACTAAACTTTCCACACAATCAATAAGGTAATGTAAAAACTAAGATCACCAAAATTCCAAAACGCAATCATTACATAAAAAAGACTAAAAATTGGCAATAATAAAAATAACCCACTTATACAATCATGTGATTAACAAGCAATTAACACTAAATTTAGGAATTACAGCAAAAATTACTACAAATAAAGATAATACTAGTACAATTATTTACCTAGCACTCCATCTTGATAAGAAGTGTCCAATATACAAACACTTGATAAGAGAATTTGGCAAAGGCTCAATTTGTGGGTCAACCAAACACTGCCTTACATCTTCCATGGTTTCTTTGTGTAGCTTTGCTTCAATGATCAAAAAAATGTCTTTTTTTTTTCCTTCTGAATTTTCACTTGTAAATAGGATCTTTTAAAGGTTTATTAATAATGTATGTAGTTAGTATGTTCCTAGTTTTATTGATTATTTTTTTCGTTGAATACTTGAATAAGATGTCTTCAAATCTATGTCGATTTGTTGGGTACTACTAATTGAATGTGCAATGATGACTTCACTTCAATCCAAAAACATAAATTAAAATAATACTTGCAAAATATAAAAATTGAAGAATAAGTTATAAGCGACGACACTAAAATATAATGGGAGCACTTTATTATTCATATTAATATATACATGGGACTCGAGAAGTAATGAAGTATTGAGTGATAAAAATTCTTAGGATCTTCTTAGTTCAGTAGGAAAACTCTAACTAAATTAATATCGTTTTAACTTTGAGAGTAACGTTCTACTGAAGGACAACAACCTACAATGATACACATTTACTAAAATAAATTTAATTCAATAAAAAGACCGTCTAATAAACCTAACGGTCTTACCAACCTAGCGGGCTAGCGGTCTAATAAATTTAATTCATTGTTTTAATTAATATTTTTTTTATCTATTCAAATAAGACCATCTTAGATAAGTTTTTGTATTTTACGAAACTAATATTTTCTTTTGCATTTGACTACTTTTTTGGGATCATTTTAATTACAATAATTATAATTCTTAGTTTAAGTTAAATTTTTATTTAGCTTAAATTGTTATACTATAAAATTAAAATCATTCAAAAATATGTATCGTGTAAATATTTCGTCAAAATCTAGTTTATTATAATACATCTCCGGTTAGACTTTTTACGGCAAGACCGTCAACTATTTGTGACTTTTTTTTAACTATTGTCTTCAATAATTTTATTATATATATTATCTAACATTTTAGTGGTCTTACCAGATTAGACCGTCGTATATAAGATTTGTATAGTTTTCAAACAAATTTATGTCATCAATTCATTATGTAAATGTAACAAAACTCAATCTAATGGGCTGTGTTAAGCCAACCCACCCAACAGCCCAATTAAAACGAGTCTCTAATCCATGTAACTCAACAGCCCAATTCAACATCGAATAAAGCCCATGGGCCAAAATCTAGGGTTTTGACGAGGTTTATATCATATAACTCTCATCTTCAAAAAAATTTCAATACTAATCTTTCCCTCTGTCGGCGACCAAACTCTGCAACTTCGAGGTTTTTCTCTCTCTTTTTTCTTTGTTCATTTCTAATTCTACTTGCTAATTTGTAAATTATAATCTTTGTTAATCTTGTAATTAATCTTCCTAATTGCACTCATTGAAATCTAATTCACATTTTAATATTCATATATACTTATGAAATTGGTTAAATTTGCGATTTTTCTGATTTTTAAATCGTTTGATTGATTATATATTGTGCTTGATTATAATTTGAAATTGGTTTCAGTTCGTTGATTGATTATTCAATTGTGTATTTAAATGTGTTCGTTTAAAATGTTAAGAATTTGTAAGTTTGAATATTGAGGTTATTATCTCGAGTTTATTGCAATTGTTTCATTAATTTAATTGTTTTGTTGATTATAATTAGGTTATTAATTTAATTGTTTTATTGCAAATGTTTCATTAATTTAACTTAATCTAAATTATTCAATCGTTTTTCAAATTTGTTGATTATATTAACAATTTTTTTTTTTGAAATACGTTGATTAAATATCTAATTTCGTTATTCGATTTAAATGCAGATATCACTAAATTAAATAATTTTGCTGATTAAATATCTAATGTTTGAGTAATATGATTATGGTAGAATTCGCGAATTTGTTTGAGTTAGTAGAATCGATTCACTGTGTAAAATCATTAGATGCCACTAATTGTGTTGCAAATGTTTTACTGAACTAAATAATTTGGTTGTTAGTGATATTAATTGAACTTTTAATGTTTTAGTTATGTGTGATTATGATAGTTTTTGGCAGATAATAGTGTAATATGTGGTTACTAGAACTGAATCACCTACTATAAAACTAGTTGATATGTTATTGATTGTATCGGAGATGTTTCGGTAGAGCTCTAAAAGTACAAGACTTTCGTGTTCATCGAATCATAGGTGCTTTGGTTGTGGTAGGGATTATAAGTTTGTAACTGATTTTTGAACTACTATAGCTCATTCTGTACAGAAATTTGTAACGACAACTGATGTTTATTCCCATTGTAATGATGGTTCTCCTGAAAGTCGATGTAGTGAATGTTTATTTGTATGATGTTGGTATGACAGTGTGATGGGGTTTTTTGATTTAACTATGTTCTGAGAATTGAGATGCTGACTTCGTTTTTTTTTTTTTTTTTTTTTTTGCAGGATAAGAGAAGATTTGCATTAATTAATCAACAATTTACAAAATGTCTGGGTAAGTAAATATGTGACTGATTTTGTGGTTATACTCCTGCTGAATTTAGTCGTTGGAAAGCTTGAAACTTCACTTGATCTACTTGTATGATTGCTTATGATTGTTGTTTATTCTTTAGCGAGGATGTTGTTGTTGCTGCTGCTACGGAGGCCCCGAGTCCCATTGGAGAGACAATGGACCTCACGACTGCCCTTCAGCTTGTTCTGAAGAAGTCTCTAGCACATGGTGGCCTAGCTCGTGGGCTTCATGAAGGCGCCAAGGTGATTGAGAAGCATGCTGCTCAGTTATGCTTGCTGGCAGAGGACTGTGACCAACCTGACTACGTCAAATTGGTCAAGGCACTTTGTGCTGAGCACAATGTTGACTTGATTACTGTCGCAAGTGCCAAAACGTTGGGCGAATGGGCTGGTGTAAGTTACTCTATATTTTGCCGTTTGTATCTTGTCTGTTTTTTTGAAGTGCTTTGGTATTCTCACTTGGATAGTCTGAATGTCTAAAGAACTAAGCTACAATAAAAAAGAAAAGCTAAGTCTTAAACGAAGTCCAGTAGGCTGGAACAGCTTTCTTTCGTATCCCTTAAAAAATTAATGCTATTTCATTTTGTGTACATTTGTATCTTGTTTTCGTTTTTACTCCCAACTACACTTCGAAACGCTGGTCAATATTGACATCTTGTAGATCTTTAATTCGTTAAATGTGAATGTCTAATATTTCCATGGTCACACCTGTGTGCATACTTTTGTTCCAATCCATCAAGTGATTCACAAAATCGCAAGTCATTATTTCGGGCCATCTGTAACTTTCTTTCAATATGCTTAATAATCTACTTTTATTCTTGATGCATTTGCAGTTGTGCAAGATTGATTCAGAAGGGAAAGCAAGGAAAGTTGTGGGCTGCTCCTGCATTGTGGTCAAGGACTACGGCGAGGAGAGTGAAGGGCTCAATTTTGTGAATCAGCACATCAAGTCTCGCTAAGATCCTT
>PYUH01004034.1:1226018-1265766 GCA_016808085.1 Suaeda aralocaspica | reverse complement strand
ACCCAATCTGAGACAGCTTAGTCTTTTTTGTGTGTTGACTATGTGATTTTCTTAAAGGGAAATTTGTAGGTCATTTAATCTGGGTATTTGTTTGCTTCTTAATGCCTCTTATCTTTTATTTTATGTTCATTGATTGTGAAAGCCTATAACTTTTATCCAATTTCACTATGAAAGCCTTATGCAAATTAAATTTATTAAAAAATGAAACTATGAAATTACACTATTTCCAACTTCCGACAGCTAAAGATGGTCATAGGCTTAATGTCATCAATTGAAAGAATGTATGTATGAAACTCAACAATATAATGGCCACCACTTCTGCACCATATGTCCACCCTACCACCACTTGTCACCACCACCATCCTCTCTAAACTAAAAATAGTGACTAGCGGCTGCTTAGGAGCCAACACCAGGCCAATCCTTGAGAGTAATGATTACAAGTTTTTTATAGGGCTTTAAAATAGCTGTTTTTTCTTGTTAAAAAAAATGCCATAAAAAGGATGATAATAAGTTATTAGGGGTCAAAATCGATTATAGGGACTTGTAGTTATCCATAACACGCGGTGAAAAAACAGGGCGAAAATAAGACTACAATAATGTTCTTAGTCGGCCAAAACCGCTCGGCAAAAAGGCATATGAGAGATGATAATATGTTAGGGGCCAAAACCGTTGTGGGAGTAGTGGTTATCCATAACACTCAGGTGAAAAACAGGGTGAAAATAAAAGAACAGGTGAAATAAGACTGGCCTCAGAAAGCCCCATCAAGAGCCTAAATCAATACTATTATCTACTATTTTTTCAGTTTTTAGGACCCGAAAAAAAAAAAAAAGTTGCACAAAACTTTCTAAGGTGCCACTGTGGTTAAATATAATTCAGACACAAACCAGGTGATTTGTGTCGAAAAGGCTTTACAAGGAACGATAACAAGTTTTTATAAGGTCTCGAAAATAGTTGTTTTTACCTTATTCGGAAAAGGCCGTTAAAAGGGATGATAATGGATTTTTAAGGGATAAAACCGATCGTGGGGAGCCTTGTGGTGACAGAAAATCCGTTTACGATTTTCGAAACATAGTTCACTTCTTTCAAAATATCTAGGAAAAGAATGATAATACGATTTTCTAGGCCATAATCAATCATATGTTGTCATGCGGTGACAAAGAACACGTTAAAAAAACAGAGCAAAAAGAAGACAAAATACGGGACAACCTTTAGGAGGCCAACAACAAAGGGTGATTACAGCCTAGAAGACAACTTCTTGAGATTGCAGGGTCCGATACAAAAGAATACCAAATATCTTTCAAGGTTCTCGTATAGTCAAAATAAGAACCCTTAACAATCAATCGAGATGAAAGGGCCTTTAGAAGAAGACTATCTAGGGATAGTTTCTCCAGATGCTAAAAACAAATATTACAATTCCAGTTTTCAAAGTTTCAAAGTTCTTGGTAAAAAAAATTGCAAATTTTACAGTTATATATGGTCAAAGTAGGAACCTTTAATGTCCTGGAAAAAGCGTATATAACATCACAGTAGAGCGAAAATTTTAATTTTTCTTCTTGAAAATATCTTGAAAAAAGAGATGATGAGTAATTTGTAGAGGCTAAAATCAATCATGAAAAGTCCTTAAGTGACCCTAAACACGTGGTAATTAAATAGGGCAAAAATAGATATTGAAGAGCCCTTCTAAGACTAAAAACAAAGGTCATATTCACCGTTATCGACGTTTCAGCATCCCAAAAGAAACTCTAACTTAACAGGCCTCCGAGGTAATACTTTACATTGATAAAAGAAATGTAATATATGACCTTCATAAATTTATATTCCCCGTAATTATTAACCCAAATGAAAATCCATTAGACATTTAGCATGAAAATTAACATAGATCATTTTCATGCCATGGCCAAATATTGTTTTACAATTGGAATCCATTCACGTCAGACACAAATGGGCCACAAAGATAGGCAACAACATGCCAACATACACAACAGCTAATTTTATGGTTTAGTCATAGGATTCCATTCATCAACATGATATTAGGCCTAACATCAACATGAACAGTTGGAACGACTGTATACCTAGTTTCAATACATTTAATGGAATATGAAAACAATCTCACCTTACAAAGTAAATTATACAAAGAAGAGTTTCACTAAAGATCATAGTTCAATTGTATGAAATTAGGATGTTCACACAGCCAAAAATTCAATATCACCATAGCAAACTAGCACCACAGAGAGAAAAAGGCTCTACAGTTGATGAACATAAAAAAGATAAAAAGAGGCATTGAAAGCAAACAATATCCAGATTTAAAAAAAAAAAGACCTACAAAATTGTGAATATCAAGAAAGTCATTTGACAAAGCACAGAACAAAGACTAAAGCTGTCTAAGATAGCAAGGATCTTAGCGAGACTTGATGTGCTGATTCACAAAATTGAGCCCTTCACTCTCCTCGCCGTAGTCCTTGACCACAATGCAGGAGCAGCCCACACTTTCCTTGCTTTCCCTTCTGAATCAATCTTGCACAACTGCAAATGCATCAAGAATAAAGTAGATTATTAAGCATATTGAAAGAAAGTTACAAAACTGATGGCCCGAAATAATGACTTGCGATTTTGTGAATCACTTGATGGATTGGAACAAAAGTATGCACACAGGTGTGACCTGAAATATTAGACATTCACATTTAACGAATTAAAGATCTACAAGATGTCAATATTGACCAGCGTTTCGAAGTGTAGTTGGGAGTAAAACGAAAACAAGATCAAATGTACACAATGAAATAGCATTAATTTTTTAAGGGATACGAAAGAAAGCTGTTCCAGCCTACTGGACTTCGTTTAGACTTAGCTTTTCTTTTTTATTGTAGCTTAGTTCTTAGACATTCAGACTATCCAAGTGAGAATACCAAAGCACTTCAAAAAAAGACAAGATACAAACGGCAAATATGTATAGTAACTTACACCAGCCCATTCGCCCAACGTTTTGGCACTTGCGACAGTAATCAAGTCAACATTGTGCTCAGCACAAGTGCCTTGACCAATTTGACATAGTCAGGTTGGTCACAGTCCTCTGCCAGCAAGCACAACTGAGCAGCATGCTTCTCAATCACCTTGGCGCCTTCTGAAGCCCACGAGCAAGGCCACCATGGCTAGAGACTTCTTCAGAACAAGCTGAAGGGCAGTCGTGAGGTCCATTGTCTCTCCAATGGGACTCGGGGCCTCGTAGGCAGCAGCAACAACAACATCCTCGCTAAAGAATAAACAACAATCATAAGCAATCATACAAGTAGATCAATTGAAGTTTCAAGTTTTCCAACAACTGAATTCAGCAGGAGTATAACCACAAAATCACAGTCACATTTACTTACCCAGACATTTTTAAATTGTTGATTGATTAATGCAAATCTTCTCTTATCCTGCAAAAAAAAAAAAAAAACGAAGTCAGCACTCTCAATTCTCAGAACATAATTAAATCAAAAAACCCCATCACACTGTCATACCAACATCATATAAATAAACATTCACTACATCGACTTTCAGGAGAACCATCATTACAATGGGAATAAACATCATTGTCGTTACAAATTTATGTACAGAATGGAGCTATAGTAGTTCAAAAATCAGTTAACAACTTATAATCCCTACCACACCAAGCACCTATGATTCGTGAACACGAAAGTCTTGTACTTTGAGCTCTACCGAAACATCTCCGATACAATCAATACATATCAACTAGTTTATAGTAGGTGATAGTCGTTCTAGTAACCACATATTACACTATTATCTGCCAAAAACATCATAATCACACATAACTAAAACATTAAAAGTTCAATCAATATCACTAACAACCAAATTATTTAGTTCAGTAAAACATTTGCAACACAATTAGTGGCATCTAATGATTTTACACAGTGAATCGATTCTACTAACTCAAACAAATTCGCGAATTCTACCATAATCATATTACTCAAACATTAGATATTTAATCAGCAAAATTATTTAATTTAGTGAATATCTGCATTTAATCGAATAACGAAATTAGATATTTAATCAACGTATTTCAAAAAAAAAAATTGTTAATATAACACAAATTTGAAAAACGATTGAATAATTTAGTGACGAACTAAAGGCCAAATTCAATCTATAATACATCAAGATAAGTAAACGACAATATTTATTCAATTAGTTACTAAAAACTATCAAAATATATCGCAAATTAACAAATTTTAGAAGTATATAAGTATTAATTTCAACATGAAATTCGATGAATGTAATTAAGAAAATAACAACATGATTAATAATACATTAACAACATAAATATAATAAGTAAATTACAAATTAGCAAGTAAAATTAGAAATGAAGAAAGAGAAACCTCGAAGTTGCAGGAGATTGTTCGCCGTCAGAGGTAAAGATCAGTAATGAAAATTTTGAAGATGAAAATTACACGATACAAAACCTCGTCAAAACCCTAGCTATTGGCCCATGGGCCGTTTTTGAAGCTAGAGACTCGTTTGGTTTGGACTTTGGGCTGGCTTTTAACACAACCCATTAGACTGAGGGTGCGTTTGGTTGGACAACGGGTAGGGAAAAAGATTGAATATGTGATTTTAGAATGTGAATGGGAATAATGAAAAAATAATACCTTAAATATCGGTAATTGTTTGTTTTGAAAAATAAAGAAATGGCGGCTACAAAGGCTATTATCATCAGATTTTAAGATTCTAGGTTCCTTAGAAAAATATTGCCGAAGATTCTACAAGGTTCACGCAAAAAAAAACATGAACCTAAACTAGGTGATTTGGAGTGAAAAAGGTCTAAAAACGTTTTTATGGAGATCGAAACACTTTTTGTTTTGGTTGTGTCTAATCTTCCGAAGAATCGTCGAAAGAGGATGGTAATAAGTTTCTGGAGGCCGAAACCAATTGGGGGAGTTCAAAGGTAGCCCAAGGACCGTAGTAAAATAATGGGGAAAAAATTAAGTAGAGCCCGGGATAGACCCTTAGGAGGCCTGATTACCACTGTTTTTCTGAGTTTCAAGGGTCCTGGAAATTAAAATTGCCAAAAACTTTCCATGGTGCTCGTAGGTCAAAAAATATCCAAAAAACTTGGCGTTGGGGTGAAAAGGCCTTAGAGGGAAGATAAAAGCATTAATAAGGTTTTGGAAATAGCTATTTTTTCCCTTGTTCGGAACAGGCATAAAAGAGATGATAATAGTTTTAAGGGATGAAAACTGGTCGATGGGTGTGAGTCCTGTGATAGTCATAGCACCAAGAGGTTTTATAAGAGTCTCGAAAATAGTTTATTTTTTCCTTTTGTTCGGGAAAAGGCCATATGAGACGCTGATAAATAGGTTTTAGGGGACGAAATAGATCTTAATGAGTATGTGGTAGTCTATATTCATACGGCGAAAATAGGGGATAAAATAGGCATGGCGGGAAGGCTCATCGGGAGGCCTCAATCAAAGGTTACTATCTATAATTTTTTGAAATTCCGGATGCGCGAAAATAGTTGCAAAAAAACAGCCCGGGTGTCCAAAAGGTTAAATTATGAATCTTGACCAGGAGATTTGGGGTTTGAAAAGGCTGTAGAGGGACAAAATAACAGGTTTTATAGGATCTTAGACCTTGTTCTCTTCGTCTTATTTTTACTATTTTCATCAAAATAAGTTCGTTCAGTAAAAATAAGTTCAGTTTAAGCCAAAAATCGTTTCAATCTTTTATAAATTGTAATGATTTCAGCAAAAGATAGTTCATATAAGTAAAAATAAGTTCAGTTCAGCAAAATTAAGTTAAATCAGCAAAATAAGTTCAGATCAGCAAAAATAAGTTGACGAGAACAGGCTTAGAAATATTTTGTTTCTCCCTTGTTCGACAAACAGAAAAAACCCCATAAGCGGATGATTATAGGTTTTTTAAGGGTCAAAATCGTGTGGGTAGTCAAGGGTTATCCATGACACATGGTGAACAATTAGGGCGAAAATAAGACGGGCAGCCCAGAGAAGACCACTCTGGAGGCCTAATAAAGGCTATATCTACTTGTTTTTATTTTTTAGTTTCTAGGGTCTGAAGAAATACAACAACTTTCGAGGTGTCGTTGTATGTTAAAATTGCGAACCCAGAGTAGAAGCCTTTGGGGTGGATAAAATCCTAAAAAGAGGGACGGAATAGTGTTTAAAGGGTTTCGGAATAGATATTTGTTCCCCCTTGTCGGAACAAACCATAAAAGGAACGATAATGGTTTAGGGACCAAAATCACATCGTGGAGAGTCATGTGTTTCATAGCCGGGTGAAAAAAAAAGAGTTGAAATCATAAGGGCCAGGGAATTCGGAAGGACCCCTCAGAGGCCTCGTCATAGAGCTATTATCCATTGTGTTTTGAGTTCCAGGGTCCGGGAAAAAAAGTAGCAAAATTTTTGGTGCACGTAAGATTAAAATATGAACTCATACGTGGAAGTTTGGAGTTGCGAAAAGCCTTAAGAGTAATAATAACCAGATTTATAGGGTCTCGGCGATTGCTTATTTCCCTTTTTTGCAAAGGCGGTACTAGAGGGGATGGAATAATAGGTTTGTAGGGGTCGCAAACGGTTGGGAGTTCTCTATGATGGTCTGTCGCCACGATAAAAAAACAAGGCAAAAATAAGCCGAGGCGTGGGAAGGTTCCTCGTAAGCCTTAATCAAAGGTTTATTATCCACTGTCTTTGCTGTCTATAGTCCTAATAACAATTGCCAAAAACTTACGGGTGCCCGTATATGGTTATTTAAAATGAACCCTGATTTGGCGTAAATCGGTTAAAAGGCCTTAGAAGATGATACATGTTTTTAGGGTCTCTGAAAATAGTTGTTTTTCCCGTCATCAAGCAAAAGCCATAAGAGAATGATAATAGACATTATTAGGCTGAAACTGATTGTTGGGAGAGTCAGTAATTGTCCATAACTGCGGGGTTTATTCACCGATTTTTTGAGTTTCCAGAGTCGCGGAAAAAAAAAGTTGCAACAATAATTTCTCTGGTTCGTATAATATATATGCACCAAGACTAGACGATTTGGACAGAAAAGGCCTTAGAGGGACGATATAGGTTTTTATAGGGTCTTCGAAATAACTTTTTTCCCCTTATTTGACAAAGGCCATAAGAGGGGAGATAATAGTTTTTTGGGGCAAAACTCATTGTGGGATGTTTATGGTGGAGCACCGGTGAAAAAAACAAAACTGGGGGGAATTAGACGAGGCCCAAGATGGCCCTTCGGGAGGCCTCTTTATTAAAGGATATATCCACTGTTTTTTTAGTTTCCAGGGTCCCTGGGAAAAAAAGATGTCCAAAAACTTTTACGGGTTACCCTTTATGTGTTAAAATATTAATCAGACTAGGACTGATTGGGTGAAAAAGGACTTATGAGGGACATAACTAGTTTATATGGTCTACAAAACATTCTTTTTTCTGATGTTCAAAAAGGGCAAAGTGGATTGATAATTTTTTTTAGGGCCAAAACCGATTCATGTGGAGTCCTATGGTGGTTAACAACACGCGGTATTAAAAAAAGGTTAAAATAAGATGGGGCTCGAGAAGGCCCCTCGGAGGCCTCAATTAAAGGCTATGATCCCTTTTTTTTTAGTTTCGGGTTCACTATAAAACAGTTGCCACAAAACTTCTGGCGCCCCATATGATTTAAGTATGTACGCCAGACCAGTACGATTGGGGGTGTGAAAAAGCCTTAAGAGGAACGTAACAGTTTTTATAAGGTCTACGGAAATCGCTTGTTTCCTTGTCAACAAAAGCAATAAGAGGGATGATAATAGGTTATTAGTGGGCCAAATCATCATGGGGAGTTATGTGTTTGTCCACAACACGTGATAAAAAAAAATGGGCAAAACATGAAACTGGGCTCGGTAAGGCCACGCAGGGGAGGCTCACATCATGGCTATTCATCCACAGTTTTGTGAGTTTCTGGGAACCTGAAAAATGTAGCTTAAATTTTTCCGGGTTGACGTATGGTATAATATTAACACTAACTACGGGATTTTTAAGAGGTTGAAAAGGACTTAAGAGGGGACGATAACATGTTTTGATAGCGTCTCTCGAATATATATGTTTTCCCTGTTCAACAAAAGGTCATAAGAGGATGATGATAGGTTTTTAGGGATTGAAACCGATTTGGGGGGTTCTATGGTAGTTGTAAAACGCGGTGAATGAAAGAAAAAAAGATACAAAATAAGGAGGGGGCCCGGGAAGGCCCTCATGAGCTCAGTCAGAGTCTATTATCCAAACTTTTTTTTTAATAGTTGGGGTCTTTTGGAAAAAAGTTGAACAAAAACTTTTCGAGGTTCCTGTATGGTTTAAAATATGAACCCTCCATAGAGATTGGGTAGAAAGGCCTTAAGAGGGCGATGAACAAGATTAATGGGTCCGGAAGTAGTTGAATTTCCTTGTTTAAAAAAAGCCATAGAAGGATGCAAATAGTTTTTAAAGTCCGAAACCGATCGTGTGGAGTCCTGTGGTGGTCCTAGAAATACGGTGAAAAAACAGAGCAAAATAAGGACGGCGTTACGAAGGTCCATCTAGAGGCCTTAATCAAAGGCGATTACCCAGTGTCTTTTGAGTTTCCGGGGTCCCGATAAAAACGTTGCCAAAAACCTCACCGGAGTGCCGCAATAGTAAAGTATGAACGTGCAAAATCTCGCAAAATGAATGAAAAGGCCTCTAGAGTGAGATACAGGTTTTACCGGGGGGTCTTGGAAATAGTTTGTTTTTCCCTTGTTGGAACAGGTCATAGACAGTTAATAAATAGGTTTTTTAGGGGTCGAACCTGACCGGTGGGCATCATGTGTGGTCTGTAGTACACGGTGAAAAAACTGCGGCAAAATAAGATTGGCCCGGGAAAGACCGAAGAGGCCTAATCAAAGGTTATTATCACTGTTTTCGATTTCCAGGATTTCGAAAAGAGTTGCCAGAACAAATTTTTGGGGTGCCTGTATAGTTTAAAATATGAAGCTTGATCAGGCTGATTGGTGAAAAGTCCTTAGAAAGACATAACAGATTTTTTAGGGTATGAGAAATAGTTGTTTTTCTCCTGTTCGACAAAAAACCATAAGAAGCTGATAATAGGTTTTTTAGGGCCAAAACCGGCCATTAACAAGACCCCTATTCACTCCTGACTAGCTTATAGTGGGGAGTCCTGTGGGTTGTCCACAACACGCAGTGAACAATAAGGCGAAAAAATATGGGTCTTGAAATGACGTACACTCATGAAGCCTCAATCATAGATTAGTTATCCCTGGTTTTGGTTTCCACGGTCCCAAAGACTGCAGGTTAGTGTTTAGAAAGTAATTTGAGATTTGGCGTTGGTTTTTCCAACGAAACATTTTCTTGGTCTCCTCATTCGGAAGGCTCAGTCCCAACATCTGACTTCAATGATGGTAACAACCTCTGCACCCCAGCCCCCAATGAACAGAGTTCTCCCCCTACTCTATGACGAATAGTGGTTTGTCGGGTTCGTCACTGATTTTGAATGTTATACCCGTTGAGATTCTATCTTTCCAAGTGCTAACACTGAGCCCTACGGGCTCAGCTCTGGCGTCCCTGTACGTAGTCTAGTCTGGAAAGCATCCTTGACAGGAGATAGACAAACAGGCGGTAGAGAGGTTCCCCCACTTGGATGCCCGCCCCGTTAGCATCTCCGATCAGAGAGAGATACGTGTATGATTAAAATATGAACCTCAGATATGGCGAAATGGATTGAAAGGCCTTAAGAGGAACGATAACAGTTTTTTACAAGTTTATACTTTTTGCGTTTTTTCCCCTGTTCCTGAAAGGCCGACGAGGAATGATAATGTTTTTTAGGGGCCGAGAATGTTCGCAGGGAGTTTTGTGGTGTCCATAGTTACGGGTGGAAAAAACTGGGCTAAAATAAGATGGGGCTCAGGATCGCCCCCTAAGAAGGCTTTAAGCAAAAGTTATTCCTATTACAAATCTTCACAAATATAGACACCAAGACATAGAAACGCGAAACTATATACTTTCTCAGCTATTGCTTTGTGCATCTCTGAGCTAGAACCACAGGTTCTTTTGTGCATCAACAATTTCGTAATATCTCAATCTGCCATTCATTTTTCTTCGATACAATATTTCAAAGTTCTTATAAGAATCTCTAATTTTTCTTCAAACACCTTCGGAGCTTTCCTAACATTTTAAAATACGGTTATTACTTTAATTTGTATTAGTTTAAAGATTGTAAGTTGTAATTTAAAGTCCAATTGTTTGTTATATTACAACGATAAACTCCCCTAAAAAAAAAAAAAATAAATACATAATAAATAATCAAGCCTCCAAGTAGAAAAATAAATCAATCCCTAAATTCGGCATTTTTATCTTAAGTATGGTAACAAAATTTTCATGATTAAGAAAAGTAAAGGCATCCACAATGCCTTGGTCGCATGTTTACATATTTATACAACATCTCACTAACAAATCTTTTCCATGAACCATGGGTTCCACCTTTGAAAAGTTTAGTATGGGCACTCAATTATATATATTAGAGGTGATCAACCCTAAACCCGACCCGACCCGAAAAAGACGGGTTTTGGGCATCTATTTTTCCGGCCGAATTGGGCTAGGCCTGGCCCGTTGTTTTCCACCTTTATCGCTGGCTTTAGCGGCTTAAATTTAAGAAGTTTAAGTTAATTTTTTGGGCCCACCTGAAAAGCGCGCCAAGCCCTTTCAAAATTCCAGGCTTGGACACAAACTTAGGCTGAAAACCTAGGCCCTATTATCAGACCTTCTTTAATGTGACCAAGCCTTGATCTTGTTCTCGTGCAACTATTTTTGCTTATCTGAACTTATTTTTTGCTGAAATCATTAATAATTTATTAAAGATTGAAACTGATTTTTTTTTGACTGACTTATTTCGCTGATTTGAACTCTTTTGCTAAATCGAACGTCTTTTTTTGTTTAAAATAAGTAAAAATAAGACTAGGATAACAAAGCCTTATTTTATCTTTTCTTTTTTTCTACACATTATCCCCACCAAAATTGCACATCACTTATAGTAATCACTTACTATTTTCAAATCTCTCTCACCTCTTAAACCTCACTCCACCCCTAATAACAAGGAGTTTGTTTTTCAAACTCAAAAACCCCAATCAAACCCTCTTATTGTTGTTGATGCCCCTAAGGTTTGCACATTTTTTATTTCAACTCAAATACGTAGGTAAGAACAATGTATTAACCTTCTTATATGATGATTTATTTAATTATTAATTTATTTAGTTGTGGCTTGTTTTATTTTATAAATATTTAAGATATGTTATCTTGGTTGATTTATTTGGTGAATGAGCCTTAGTTGAGATTGTTCATCGCTTGTTCCATAACATTTTTTTATTTTATTCCATACATCTTATGTCTTTTTTTTGTCACCTCAATTAACATTTGATTTCTCAAAAAAAAAAACAGAAAAAAAACCAGAAAAAATAAACATTTCACATTTGGACTAAAGGCTAAATTTTACACATTATTTCCCATTAATTTCAAGCAATTAATAGTCAATTGAGATTGGTTGTTTTAAATATCGTGTAATTTAAAAATCAGCTTTTTTTGATTTTTTAATTATACAAAATTCAAATTATAACATACATACACACATTGTGTGTGTTGAAAAGTTATATTGAAATAATAAGAGGAAGGAGAAAAGAATGATAACGAAAGTGTTTTTCTCGATCTCATATCTTAATAATTAAAATTGATTTTGTTTTTTTTGAATAATACTTGCTCAACACTTTGGCCATATGTTTTTTATACCAATAGCTAGAGAAACACTTCTAAATACTAGAATTATTTAAGTAAAAATATTATTCGAGCTATTACAAAACACCAGGCAATTCTCTAGAAAAAAAAAACTCAAGCCTCATAAACAACAAAACAGAAATGATTTATATATCGAAAAAATTCTATTAGAGCACTTTAACAAACGACATAAATCTTCCTCTCGATCTCTTAACGTAGATCTATAGATCTACAAGAATCAAGAGAGAAGTCTAATCTTAAGGCAAAATTAATTTAGGTTCAAGTTCTCTTCCTCCTCTTCTTCAGTGCCTTCTCATTCAAGTCTGGCAACATGGGCGACGACCTTCCTTGGATGGGTTGTGGATAGCCAACAGGTATTGGACCAGGGCCCACTATCGTTGGTCCCCACTCTTTGCTGAACTACCTCAACTCATTTTTTTGGTGGCTTGTCGAGCTCCCTGCCTCCACAGTAGATGGAGATTGAATATCAACAGGTTTAAGTTTACACAACCTTTGTAACACTATACCTACCATTACAAGAGGGCCAATGTATCAATGGATCTTGATCCTAGCATTGGTGGTTGTCGCGAGGAAACGGCTCCTTTCTCTCAAAGTAGATGAAGTCGACTTTTTGAGGGCTTGAAGAAAAGGAGGAACCCTTCTTCACATTGTCCCTTTTTCATAAAATGAAGTTCTAAGAGAAAGATCTTCAAGCATGAAGAGCGCTTTGAAAAGTAAAATCTTTACTGTTAAGGGGTTATATATGTAAAGTTTTATGGAGATGAATTGGGTTGGGTTTACTTCAAATGATTGTAGTAATTTTCACCTATTTCAAAGAAAAGTTTGAACAATAAAAATAGGAACAATTAAAAAAAAAATCAAACAATGATATCATCTAATAGTATCGTCTCTTTTTTGCTAAAAAATTAGAAATACATCATCCAAGAAATCTTTTTTTTTTTTTTTAATGAAAACCCAATGCAAACTCTTGTCATTTGAACATTTGTTGAATGAGACAATCTAATGTGGTGTGTTGCATCAGAAACTCTAGGGTGATAAATTGATCAGTAAATTATTGTTGTTCATATTAAGATATTGTATACGGTATTTTGAATCAAGGAATAAATTACTCTGTAAACAATCATAATCTATTTCAGTGAACTAAATATTATTTTCTCAAAAAATCTTCATGTGTATACTATTAACAATTTGTTTAATTTATTTTCTCTTTTTAAAAATATTTTAATGTACCCTGTTTTACTACTAATATATAATCCGTTCTTAGTGGGCGGAAAACTCCAATACAGGTGTAAGTACTAATGCCTCAAATTTGTTATGATTGCCAAACTTGTATTGCACTGTTACTTCTTACTTATTCACATAACTTTTATATAATCTCCACTTTAATAACTAATGTTTACAAAATTTCGCACACGTGAATATAATGTTATGTTTTAGTGTAAATTTCAAAGCGTTCATTCATGCTTTAATATATCCCCCTGTTAACAAATCTCACAAGATCTTTTATAGAAACACATCATTGACTCAAATAACTTTTAATTCACTTAATATTCATGATAGTTGGAAACAAATCATCAAAATCAAACACATTAAGAACTTTGTAGTTTACGAAAACTTTAATGTGAAAATACTGAGAAGAATTGAATATTTTTTACAAAGTAGTTTTTCCCATAGAAACTTATATATTTTTTTTTTTACTACAAGAATGATATGAAAGAATTATTGGAGATTGGATTCGAGAAGTTGATTTATTCAAAGAAAGTGAAAGGAATCCCAAACAAAAACAAAAATCTTATTGAATCAAATGTATCAAAATGGATTCAGAAAAAGCTAATTCAATAGTCAAATCAAATGAAATCGAAATGGATTCTACAAATCAAAGTTAAATTGGGATCAAACAAAATGTAGTGTGTAATTCAAACACAAAATATTACTTTCAAAAATATTCAATTATCCTCATTGCTTCCATATTAATTGATTTTTCTTGAAAATAAACTTTCTAAAACTGTTTGATTTATATGATTTTCTCCCTTACACCATCATCATGTGATGTTCTTTTCTATAATTATTTAGATTAGGATGATTGATTATATGTTCTTCTTGAACCTGCAAATCTTCAATTCTTCAAGTTCCTACTCCGGGAATGTTGTATAGACATGAAAAAGAATCAAACTAAGTGCAAAATTTTCCTTGTGTTGATCAAACAAACCATGGCAAAACACTAATTATCAACACTTGATGATTTTTTTTTTTTTTGACATTGATAAATTTCATTTTTCTATTTATATACAATGGCAATTTCTCAATTTCACAAAATTAAAACGATGATTAATTGCTCATTTGCCCTCAACTTTAAGGCAATTAAATTCTATGAATGATTGTCCATTACTACAACAGAATTGGGTGACAATAGTAATCTATGTATTTACTTTTATAAATAACTTATATATTATATTAATTTTTTTAAAGCCTTCCAATTAAACGCACATTATTCTTAAGTTACTACTCACTACCCTTAGCTAGAATATATTGTCACAATAACTTCAAATCGCTTAATATACACCATACATGCAATATAATTGACTAATAAGTTCATCAAAAGGGTAATTAATCATTATTTTTTCCCATAATATATTATAATTTTTTAAAAAATCATGTGTTCATCACAAGTGTCATCTTTATATTGATATGTGCCCATTCTAGTTTTGATTACCGCGCACAAGCTCAATAGTTTGGAATTAGTTTGCATTTTATTGAAGAGGTTTAATTTTGTATAGGTATGAGCCATAAATATTTCATATTAACTAACCCAATAAAAAATACTTGTATTGTCTTATTTTTTACGTGTATACTATATAAATATGAAATAAACACCCTTTAATATCATGAAGAAGAATTCAAGTTTACTATTAATTCAAAGTAGCAAGTTGTAATAATTATATAGGTAATGCAAGACCTATCAATTGAGTTAGAGTTGTATGATAATTCTTAAAAAAATGGGTGGGTTGGTAAATTGCTAATTCTAGAGATACGTACAAAACTTATAAAAAAAAATATCTTATTTGTAAGAACGTAGATAGTTTAGATAAAAAATATATGTCCAATTTCAATTATGAAACCTATTAGTTAAAGAAAATCTACAAATATTGATTGTCCCTTACAGTAAGACGGTCTTACGAGAGACTTATTATTCAGAGATGGAGGATTTGTTTCTTTGACAACAAAAGAAAAATATAAACATTATCCTCTAGAAACATGATTTTCAAATGTCTTTATGACTATCAATTAAGTTCGGACAATTCCAAGATATTTTTAAGTTTTTTTGTTTTTGTTCGGGAAAACGAAGAGAAGCTCTGAACGAGTTTTATATGGCATTTATATTGTTATGACATAAAATCTTTCTTATGTGAATTCAAGTTCGTGTTAGCCAACAATATTATGTATGGCTCAAAATTTTGCATGAGAACTTAAATTCATATGTAAAGTTCGTACCTATATGGCTATAGCTATAAATTTAGAATATTTTAAACTATCTGATAGAATTTAATGGCTTGGTGATGGGGTTGTTGCATAGCCTCATAGCCGATCTTGCCATACAACAACATAATAACTCACATCAATCGACTCAGATAGACATCGACTATACTTGACGTTGTTTTATTTGAAAGAGAATTTGAGAGCAGATATAGTGATGACCTAGATAAATGCTTTTGTGTTTGGTGGAAATGGTAAAGGGAGACACTATTGGTGATGGCGCTTAAAACATTTTATAGCTGCCAGAAATGAAAGCATAAATTAGGGTATTATTTGGACCATATATATAGGCCCTAAGGCACCGATTCGCTACAGATATTATTATGACTTTTACACTAATCCATTTTGATTCTGTGCAAAAAAAAGAGAAAAATCTTGACTCGCGTTTATCTAGACGCGTTTTGCTCTATCTTAACAAAGTGCTTTGGTTGATGAAATCTTTATTTACCAAAACCAAATCGATTTTACCACTAGTTTTAGATACAATAATTCAACTTATAATGCGGCCCACTGGCATCCAAATTCAATTTGTATATGTCTTATTTGTGCCCTATATTCTTCGAAAATTGCTTCTTATATATGCACAATATGCCTCGGCTCAATTATTCATGCATTAAAACTTTTTTTTGTGGCTGCATCTAGGAAATGTAATCGGGGAGCATAGGTCTCTGTTGCATTCGAGATAGTCTAAACTCTAATTGGAATACATGTCTTTTTCCATGGTACTCTCATGATCCTAATTTTTGAATATTTTGTCCTTAGGATCCCGAAGCCACTACAAAGCATGAATTGTGTACCCTTGTTTTCTACTTTTTTTTTGAAGTGCTTTGGTATTCTCACTTGGATAGTCTGAATGTCTAAAGAACTAAGCTACAATAAAAAAGAAAAGCTAAGTCTTAAACGAAGTCCAGTAGGCTGGAACAGCTTTCTTTCGTATCCCTTAAAAAATTAATGCTATTTCATTTTGTGTACATTTGTATCTTGTTTTCGTTTTTACTCCCAACTACACTTCGAAACGCTGGTCAATATTGACATCTTGTAGATCTTTAATTCGTTAAATGTGAATGTCTAATATTTCCATGGTCACACCTGTGTGCATACTTTTGTTCCAATCCATCAAGTGATTCACAAAATCGCAAGTCATTATTTCGGGCCATCTGTAACTTTCTTTCAATATGCTTAATAATCTACTTTTATTCTTGATGCATTTGCAGTTGTGCAAGATTGATTCAGAAGGGAAAGCAAGGAAAGTTGTGGGCTGCTCCTGCATTGTGGTCAAGGACTACGGCGAGGAGAGTGAAGGGCTCAATTTTGTGAATCAGCACATCAAGTCTCGCTAAGATCCTTACACATCTTAGACAGCTTAGTCTTTTTTGTGTGTTGACTATGTGACTTTTCTTAAAGGGAAATTTTGTAGGTCATTTTAATCTGGGTATTTGTTTGCTTCTTAAATGCCTCTTATCTTTTATTTTATGTTCATTGATTGTGAAAGCCTTATAACTTTTATCCAAATTTCACTATGAAAGCCTTATGCAAATTAAATGTATTAAAAAATAGTGACTAGCGGCTGGCTTAGGAGCCAACACCAGGCCAATCCTTGAGAGTAATGATTACAAGTTTTTATAGGGCTTTGAAAATAGCTGTTTTTTCTTGTTAAAAAAAATGCCATAAAAAGGATGATAATAAGTTATTAGGGGTCAAAACCGATTATAGGGACTTGTAGTTATCCATAACACGCGGTGAAAAAACAGGGCGAAAATAAGACTACAATAATGTTCTTAGTCGGCCAAAACCGCTCGGCGAAAAAGGCATATGAGAGATGATAATATGTTATTAGGGGCCAAAACCGATTGTGGGAGTAGTGGTTATCCATAACACTCGGTGGAAAAACAGGGTGAAAATAAAAGAACAGGGTGAAAATAAGACTGGCCTCAGAAAGCCCCATCAAGAGGCCTAAATCAATAACTATTATCTACTATTTTTTCAGTTTTTAGGACCCCGAAAAAAAAAAAAAAGTTGCCAAAAACTTTCTAAGGTGCCACTGTGGTTAAAATAAATTCAGACACAAACCAGGTGATTTGTGTCGAAAAGGCTTTACAAGGAACGATAACAAGTTTTTATAAGGTCTCGAAAATAGTTGTTTTTACCTTATTCGGAAAAGGCCGTAAAAGGGATGATAATGGATTTTTAAGGGATGAAACCGATCGTGGGGAGCCTTGTGGTGACAGAAAATCCGTTTACGATTTTCGAAACATAGTTCACTTCTTTCAAAATATCTAGGAAAGAAGAATGATAATACGATTTTCTAGGCCATAATCAATCATATGTTGTCATGCGGTGACAAAGAACACGTTAAAAAAACAGAGCAAAAAGAAGACAAAATACGGGACAACCTTTAGGAGGCCAACAACAAAGGGTGATTACAGCCTAGAAGACAACTTCTTGAGATTGCAGGGTCCGATACAAAAGAATACCAAATATCTTTCAAGGTTCTCGTATAGTCAAAATAAGAACCCTTAACAATCAATCGAGATGAAAGGGCCTTTAGAAGAAGACATAGCTAGGGATAGTTCTCCAGATGCTAAAAACAAATATTACAATTCACAGTTTTCAAAGTTTCAAAGTTCTTGGTAAAAAAAATTGCAAAATTTTTACAGGTTATATATGGTCAAAGTAGGAACCTTTAATGTCCTGGAAAAAGACGTATATAACATCACAGTAGAGCGAAAATTTTAATTTTTTCTTCTTGAGAAATATCTTGAAAAAAGAGATGATGAGTAATTTGTAGAGGCTAAAATCAATCATGAAAAGTCCTTAAGTGACCCTAAACACGTGGTAATTAAATAGGGCAAAAATAAGATTAATTGAGAGCCCTTCTAAGACTAAAAACAAAGGTCATATTCACCGTTATCGACGTTTCAGCATCCCAAAAGGGAACTCGTAACTTAACAGGCCTCCGAGGTAATACTTTAACATTGATAAAAGAAATGTAATATATGACCTTCATAAATTTATATTCCCACGTAATTATTAACCCCAAATGAAAATCCATTAGACATTTAGCATGAAAAATTGAACATAGGATCATTTTCATGCCATGGCCAAATATTGTTTTACAATTGGAATCCATTCACGTCAGACACAAATGGGCCACAAAGATAGGCAACAACATGCCAACATACACAACAGCTAATTTTATGGTTTAGTCATAGGATTCCATTCATCAACATGATATTAGGCCTAACATCAACATGAACAGTTGGAACGACTGTATACCCATAGTTTCAATACATTTAATGGAATATGAAAACAATCTCACCTTACAAAGTAAATTATACAAAGAAGAGTTTCACTAAAGATCATAGTTCAATTGTATGAAATTAGGATGTTCACACAGCCAAAAATTCAATATCACCATAGCAAACTAGCACCACAGAGAGAAAAAGGCTCTAACAGTTGATGAACATAAAAAAGATAAAAAGAGGCAATTGAGAAGCAAACAAATATCCAGATTTAAAAAAAAAAAAGACCTACAAAATTGTGAATATCAAGAGAAGTCAATTTGACAAAGCACAAGAACAAAGACTAAAGCTGTCTAAGATATGCAAGGATCTTAGCGAGACTTGATGTGCTGATTCACAAAATTGAGCCCTTCACTCTCCTCGCCGTAGTCCTTGACCACAATGCAGGAGCAGCCCACAACTTTCCTTGCTTTCCCTTCTGAATCAATCTTGCACAACTGCAAATGCATCAAGAATAAAAGTAGATTATTAAGCATATTGAAAGAAAGTTACAAATACTGATGGCCCGAAATAATGACTTGCGATTTTGTGAATCACTTGATGGATTGGAACAAAAGTATGCACACAGGTGTGACCATGGAAATATTAGACATTCACATTTAACGAATTAAAGATCTACAAGATGTCAATATTGACCAGCGTTTCGAAGTGTAGTTGGGAGTAAAAACGAAAACAAGATACAAATGTACACAAAATGAAATAGCATTAATTTTTTAAGGGATACGAAAGAAAGCTGTTCCAGCCTACTGGACTTCGTTTAAGACTTAGCTTTTCTTTTTTATTGTAGCTTAGTTCTTTAGACATTCAGACTATCCAAGTGAGAATACCAAAGCACTTCAAAAAAAAGACAAGATACAAACGGCAAAATATAGGTATAGTAACTTACACCAGCCCATTCGCCCAACGTTTTGGCACTTGCGACAGTAATCAAGTCAACATTGTGCTCAGCACAAAGTGCCTTGACCAATTTGACATAGTCAGGTTGGTCACAGTCCTCTGCCAGCAAGCACAACTGAGCAGCATGCTTCTCAATCACCTTGGCGCCTTCATGAAGCCCACGAGCAAGGCCACCATGAGCTAGAGACTTCTTCAGAACAAGCTGAAGGGCAGTCGTGAGGTCCATTGTCTCTCCAATGGGACTCGGGGCCTCAGTAGTAGCAGCAGCAACAACAACATCCTCGCTAAAGAATAAACAACAATCATAAGCAATCATACAAGTAGATCAATTGAAGTTTCAAGTTTTCCAACAACTGAATTCAGCAGGAGTATAACCACAAAATCACAGTCACATTTACTTACCCAGACATTTTGTAAATTGTTGATTGATTAATGCAAATCTTCTCTTATCCTGCAAAAAAAAAAAAAAAACGAAGTCAGCATCTCAATTCTCAGAACATAATTAAATCAAAAAACCCCATCACACTGTCATACCAACATCATATAAATAAACATTCACTACATCGACTTTCAGGAGAACCATCATTACAATGGGAATAAACATCACTTGTCGTTACAAATTTATGTACAGAATGAGCTATAGTAGTTCAAAAATCAGTTACAAACTTATAATCCCTACCACAACCAAAGCACCTATGATTCGATGAACACGAAAGTCTTGTACTTTTAGAGCTCTACCGAAACATCTCCGATACAATCAATAACATATCAACTAGTTTTATAGTAGGTGATTCAGTACTAGTAACCACATATTACACTATTATCTGCCAAAAACTATCATAATCACACATAACTAAAACATTAAAAGTTCAATCAATATCACTAACAACCAAATTATTTAGTTCAGTAAAACATTTGCAACACAATTAGTGGCATCTAATGATTTTACACAGTGAATCGATTCTACTAACTCAAACAAATTCGCGAATTCTACCATAATCATATTACTCAAACATTAGATATTTAATCAGCAAAATTATTTAATTTAGTGAAATATCTGCATTTAAATCGAATAACGAAATTAGATATTTAATCAACGTATTTCAAAAAAAAAAAACAATTGTTTAATATAATCAACAAATTTGAAAAACGATTGAATAATTTAGTGACGAACTAAAGGCAAATTCAATCTATAATACAATCAAGATAAGTTAACGACAATATTTATTCAATTAGTTACTAAAAAAATATCAAAATAATCGCAAATTAACAAATTTTAGAAGTATATAAGTATTAATTTCAACATGAAATTCGATGAATGTAATTAAGAAAAATAACAACATGATTAATAATACATTAACAACATAAATTATAATAAGTAAAATTTACAAATTAGCAAGTAAAATTAGAAATGAAGAAAGAGAAACCTCGAAGTTGCAGAGATTGTTCGCCGTCAGAGGTAAAGATCAGTAATGAAAATTTTGAAGATGAAAATTACACGATACAAACCTCGTCAAAACCCTAGCTATTGGCCCATGGGCCGTTTGAAGCTAGAGACTCGTTTGGTTTGGACTTTGGGATGGCTTTAACACAACCCATTAGACTGAGGGTGCGTTTGGTTGGACAACGGGTAGGGAAAAAGAATTGAATATGTGATTTTAGAAATGTGAATGGGAATAATGAAAAAATAATACCTTAAATATCGGTAATTGTTTGTTTTGAAAAATAAAAGAAATGGCGGCTACAAAGGCTATTATTCATAGATTTTTAAGATTCTAGGTTCCTTAGAAAAATATTGCCGAAGATTCTACAAGGTTCACGCAAAATAAAAACATGAACCTAAACTAGGTGATTTGGAGTGAAAAAGGTCTAAAAACGTTTTTATGGAGAGCGAAACACTTGTTGTTTTGGTTGTGTCTAATCTTCCGAAGAATCGTCGAAAGAGGGATGGTAATAAGTTTCTGGAGGCCGAAACCAATTGTGGGGAGTCCAAAGGTAGCCCAAGGAACGTAGTAAAATAATGGGGAAAAAATAAGTAGAGCCCGGGATAGACCCTTCGGAGGCCTGATTATCCACTGTTTTTTGAGTTTCAAGGGTCCTGGAAATAAAATTGCCAAAAACTTTCCATGGTGCTCGTATGGTCAAAATAAGATCCAAAACTTGGCGATTGGGGTGAAAAGGCCTTAAGAGGGACGATAACAAGCATTATAAGGTTTTGGAAATAGCTATTTTTCCCTTGTTCGGAACAGGCCATAAAAGAGATGATAATAAGTTTTAAGGGATGAAACTGGTCGTGTGGAGTCCTGTGATAGTCCATAGCACCAAGAGGTTTTTATAGAGTCTCGAAAATAGTTATTTTTCCTTTGTTCGGAAAAGGCCATATGAGCGATGATAATAGGTTTTTAGGGGACGAAATAGATCTTAATGAGTCATGTGGTAGTCTATATCATACGGCGAAAAAATAGGGTGAAAATAAGGCATGGCCCGGGAAGGCTCATCGGGAGGCCTCAATCAAAGGTTACTATCTAGTATTTTTTGAAATTCCGGATGCCGGAAAAATAGTTGCAAAAAACAGCCCGTGGTGTCCAAAAGGTTAAATTATGAATCTTGACCAGGAGATTTGGGGTGAAAAGGCTGTAGGAGGGACGATAACAGGTTTTTATAGGATCTTAGACCTTGTTCTCTTCGTCTTATTTTTACTTATTTTCAGCAAAAATAAGTTCAGTTCAGTAAAAATAAGTTCAGTTAAGCAAAAATCAGTTTCAATCTTTTATAAATTGTTAATGATTTCAGCAAAAATAAGTTCAGATAAGTAAAAATAAGTTCAGTTCAGCAAAATTAAGTTCAGATCAGCAAAAATAAGTTCAGATCAGCAAAAATAAGTTGACGAGAACAGGGCCTTAGAAATAGTTGTTTCTCCCTTGTTCGACAAAAGACATAAGCGGAATGATTATAGGTTTTTAAGGGTCAAAATCGATTGTGGGTAGTCAAGTGGTTATCCATGACACATGGTGAACAATTAGGGCGAAAATAAGATGGGGCCCAAGAAGACCACTCTGGAGGCCTCAATCAAAGGCTATTATCTACTGTTTTTATTTTTTTAGTTTCTAGGGTCCTGAAGAAAATTACAAAAACTTTTCGAGGTGCGTGTATGTTAAAATTGCGAACCCAGAGTAGAAGCTTTGGGGTGAAAATGCCTAAAGAGGGACGGTAATAGGTTTTAAAGGGTTTCGGAAATAGATATTTTTCCCTTGTTCGGAACAAACCATAAAAGGAACGATAATAGGTTTTTAGGGACCAAAATCCATCGTGGAGAGTCATGTGGTTGTCTATAGCACGTGGTGAAAAAAAAAAGAGTGAAAATCATACGGGGCCAGGGAATTCGGAAGGCCCCTCAGAGGCCTCAGTCAAAGGCTATTATCCATTGTGTTTTGAGTTCCAGGGTCCCGGGAAAAAAAGTAGCCAAAAACTTTTCTTGGTGCACGTAAGATTAAAATATGAACTCATACTTGGAAGTTTGGAGTGCAAAGGCCTTAAGAGTAATAATAACAGGAATTTATAGGGTCTCGGGAATTGCTTATTTTCCCTTGTTTGCAAAAGGCGGTAAGAGGGATAATAATAGGTTTGTAGGGGTCGAAACCGATGTTGGGGAGTCCTATGATGGTCTGTAGCACACGATAAAAAACAAGGCGAAAATAAGCCGAGGCGTGGGAAGGTTCCTCGGTAAGCCTTAATCAAAGGTTATTATCCACTGTCTTTTGCATGTCTAGAGTCCTAATAAAAAAATTGCCAAAAACTTACCGGGTGCCCGTATGGTTATAATATGAACCCTGATTTGGCGAAATCGAGTTAAAAGGCCTTAAGAAAGATGATAACATGTTTTTTAGGGTCTCGAAAATAGTTGTTTTTCCCTTCATCAGCAAAAGCCATAAGAGGAATGATAATAGATTATTAAGGGCTGAAACTGATTGTGGGGAGTCCAGTAATTGTCCATAACATGCGGTTTATTCACAGTTTTTTGAGTTTCCAGAGTCTCGGGAAAAAAAAGTTGCAAAATATTTTCTCTGGTTTCGTATATAATATATATGCACCAAGACTAGACGATTTGGACAGAAAAGGCCTTAAGAGGGACGATAATAGGTTTTTATAGGGTCTTCGAAATAACTTTTTTCCCCTTATTTGACAAAGGCCATAAGAGGGGAGATAATAGTTTTTTGGGGCAAAAACTAATTGTGGGATGTCTTATGGTGGAGCACACGGTGAAAAAAAACTGGGGGGGAATTAGACGAGGCCCAAGATGGCCCTTCGGGAGGCCTTTATTAAAGGATACTATCCACTGTTTTTTAGTTTCCAGGGTCCCGGGAAAAAAGATGCCAAAAACTTTTCGGGTTACCCGTATGGTTAAAATATGTAATCAGACTAGGCTGATTGGGGTGAAAAGGATTATAGAGGGACAATAACTAGTTTTATATGGTCTCAAAAACATTCTTTTTTCTGATGTTCAGAAAAGGGCAAAAGTGGATTGATAATTTTTTTTAGGGGCCAAAACCGATCATGTGGAGTCCTATGGTGGTTCACAACACGCGGTAAAAAAAAAGGTAAAAATAAGATGGGGCTCGAGAAGGCCCCTCGGGAGGCCTCAATTAAAGGCTATGATCCACTTTTTTTTTTAGTTTCGGGGGTCACTAAAACAGTTGCCAAAAACATTCCATGGCGCCCATATGATTTAAGTATGTACCCAGACCAGACGATTTGGGGGTGAAAAAGCCTTAAGAGGAACGATAACAAGTTTTTATAAGGTCTCGGAAATAGCTTTGTTTCCTTGTTCAACAAAAGCAATAAGAGGGATGATAATAGGTTATTAGGGGCCAAAATCAATCATGGGGAGTTATGTGTTTGTCCACAACACGTGATAAAAAAAAATGGGCAAAAATGAAACAGGGCTCGGTAAGGCCACGAGGGGAGGCCTCAATCATAGGCTATTATCCACAGTTTTTTGAGTTTCTGGGAACCTGGAAAAAATGTAGCTAATATTTTTTCCGGGTTGCCTGTATGGTGAAAATATGAACCTAGACTAGGCGATTTAGGGTGAAAAGGACTTAAGAGGGACGATAACATGTTTTGATAGGGTCTCGAATATATATGTTTTCCCTTGTTCAACAAAGGTCATAAGAGAGATGATGATAGGTTTTTAGGGATTGAAACCGATTTTGGGGAGTTCTATGGTAGTTTGTAACACGCGGTGAAAGAAAAGATAAAAAATAAGAGGGGGCCCGGGAAGGCCCTCATGAGGCTTCAGTCAGAGTCTATTATCCACATTTTTTTTTTAATATTTGGGGTCTCGGAAAAAAAGTTGACAAAAACTTTTCGAGGTTCCTGTATGGTTAAAATATGAACCCGCACATAGAGATTTGGGTAGAAAGGCCTTAAGAGGGACGATGACAAGATTTAATAGGGTCTCGGAAGTAGTTGAATTTCCTTTGTTTAAAAAAAGCCATAAGAAGGATGCAAATAGGTTTTTAAGGTCCGAAACCGATCGTGTGGAGTCCTGTGGTGGTCCATAAAATACGGTGAAAAAACAGAGCAAAAATAAGGCCGGGTCTAGGAAGGTCCCTCTAGAGGCCTTAATCAAAGGCTATTATCCAATGTCTTTTGAGTTTCCGGGGTCCCGATAAAAACGTTGCCAAAAACCTACCGGAGTGCCCGCATAGTTAAAGTATGAACGTAGCAAAATCTCGCAAAATGGAATGAAAAGGCCTTAAGAGTGAGATAACAGGTTTTTACAGGGTCTTGGAAATAGTTGTTTTTCCCTTGTTCGGAAAAGGTCATACAAGTAATAATAATAGGTTTTTAGGGGTCGAAACTGACCGTGGGCAGTCATGTGGTGGTCTGTAGTACACGGTGAAAAAACGCGGCAAAATAAGATGGGGCCCGGGAAAGACCTTAGAGAGGCCTCAATCAAAGGTTATTATCTACTGTTTTCGATTTTCCAGGATTTCGAAAAAGAGGTTGCAAAAAAATTTTTGGGGTGCCTGTATAGTTAAAATATGAAGCTTGATCAGGCGATTTGGGTGAAAAGGCCTTAAGAAAGACGATAACAGATTTTTATAGGGTATGAGAAATAGTTGTTTTTCTCCTGTTCGACAAAAAACCATAAGAGGGATGATAATAGGTTTTTTAGGGCCAAAACCGGCCATTAACAAGACCCCTATCAATCCTACTAGCTGATAGTGGGGAGTCCTGTGGTTGTCCACAACACGCAGTGAACAATAAGGGCGAAAAAAATATGGGTCTTGAGAATGACGTACACTCAGGAAGCCTCAATCATAGATTATTATCCACTGTTTTTGAGTTTCCACGGTCCCAANTCGAAGAGCAAGTCTCGTAGAGACGCAGGTTAGGTTTTAGAAAGTAAATTTGAGATTTGCGTTGGTTTTTCCAACGAAACATATTTCTTGTCTTCCTCATTCGGAAGGCTCAGTCCCACACTCTGACTTCAATGATGGGAACAACCTCTGCACCCCAGCGCCCCAATGAACAAGAGTTCTCCACCTTACTCTATGACGAATAGTGGTTGTCGGGTTCGTCACTGATTTTGAAATGTTATACCCGGTGAGATTCTATCTTTCCAAAAGTGCTACACTGAGCCCTACGGGCTCAGCTCTGGCGCCCCTGTACGTAGTCTATGTCTGGAAAGCATACTTGACAGGAGATAGACACAGGCGGTAGAGAGGTCCCCCACTTGGATTCCCGCCCCGTTAGCATCTCCGATTCGAGAGAGAGAGTACGTGTATGATTAAAATATGAACCCAGATATGGCGAAATGGATTGAAAAGGCCTTAAGAGGAACGATAACAGGTTTTTACAAGGTCTTAGACTTATTTGTTTTTCCCCTGTTCGGAAAAGGCCGTAAGAGGAATGATAATAGGTTTTTAGGGGCCGAGAATGTTCGCAGGGAGTTTTGTGGTGGTCCATAGTACGGGTGAAAAAACTGGGCGAAAATAAGATGGGGCTCAGGATCGCCCCTAAGAAGGCTTTAATCAAAAGTTATTACTATACAAATCTTCACAAATATAGACACCAGACATAGAAACGCGAAAGCTATATACTTTCTCAGCTATTCTTTGTGCATCATGAGCTAGACCAAAGGATTCCTTTGTGCATCAACAATTTCGCAATATTTTCAATCTGCCATTCACTTTTATTCTATAAAATATTTCAAAGTTCTTATAAGAATCTCCTAATTTTCTTCAAACACCTTCGGGAGCTTTCCTAATCATTTTAAAATACGGTTATTACTTTAATTTGTATTAGTTTAAAGATTGTAAGTTGTAATTTAAAGTCCAATATGTTTGTTATATTACAACGATAAACTCCCCTAAAAAAAAAAAAAATAAATAAATAAATAAATAAATCAGCTCCAAGTATAAAAATTAAATCAAATCCCTAATTCGCATTTTATCTTAATGTATGGTAACAAAATGTTCATGATGAAGAAAAGTAAGGGCATCCACAATGCTTGTCCATGTGTTACATATTTATACAAACATCTCACTCAACAAATCTTTCATTAACCATGGTTCAACCTTTGAAAAGTTATGTATGGGACTCAATATATATATTAGAGGTGATCAACCCTAGCCCGACCCGGCCCGAAAAAAGACGGGTTTTGGGCATCATATTTTTCGGCCCGAATTCGGGCTAGGCCTGGCCCGTTGTTTCCAACTTTATCGCTGGCTTTAGCGGCTTAAATTTAAGAAGTTTAGTTAATTTTTTGGGCCCAGCCTGAAAAAGCTCGCCAAGCCCTTTCAAAATTCCAGGCTTTGGACAACAAAATTAGGCCTGAACCTAGGCCCTATTATCAGACCTTCTTTAATGTGACAAGCTTGATCTTGTTCTCGTCAACTTATTTTTGCTTATCTGAACTTATTTTTGCTGAAATCATTAATAATTTATTAAAGATTGAAACTGATTTTTGTTGAACTGAACTTATTTTCGCTGATTTGAACTTATTTTGCTAAATCGAACGTATTTTTGTTGAAAATAAGTAAAAATAAGACTAGGAGAACAAAGCCTTATTTTATCTTTTCTTTTTTTCTACACAATATCCCCACCAAAATTGCACATCACTTATAGTAATCACTTACTATTTTCAAATCTCTCTCACCTCTTAAACCTCACTCCACCCCCTAATAACAAGGAGTTTGTTTTTCAAACCTCAAAAACCCCAATACAAACCTCTTATTGTTGTTGATGCCCTAAGGTTTCAACATTTTTATTTAAACTCAAATACTAGGTAAGAACAATTTTATTAACCTTCTTTATGATGATTATTTATTTAATTATTATTTATTTATTTAGGCTTGTTTATTTTATAAATATTTAAGAATATGTTATCTTGGTTGATTTATTTGTGAATGAGCCTTAGTTGAGATTGTTCATCGCTTGTTCATAACATTATTTTTAGTTTATTTCCATACATCTTATGTCTTTTTTTGTTCACATCAAATTTAACATTTGAGTTCTCAAAAAAAAAAAAGAAAAAGAAAAAAGAAAAAATAAACATTTCACATTTGGACTAAAGAGCTAAAATTTTAACATTATTTCCCATTAATTTCAAGCAATTAATTAGTCAATTGAGATTGGTTGTTTTAAATTATCGTGTAATTTAAAAATATCAGCTTTTTTTGATTTTTTAATTATACAAAATTACAAATTATACACATACATACACACATTGTGTGTGTTGAAAAAGTTTATATTGAAAATAATAAGAAGGAAGGAGAAAAGAATGAATAACGAAAAGTGTTTCTCGATCTCATATCGGAATAATTAAAATTGATGTTGATAATACTTGCTCACACTTTGGCCAATATGGTTTTTAGTTACCAATAGCTAGAAAACACTTCTAAATACTAGAAATTATTTAAGTAAAATATTATTCGAGCTATTACAAAACAACAGCAATGATCTAGAAAAAAAAAAACTCAAGCCGCATAAACAACAAAACATAAAATGATTTATATATCGAAAAAAATTATATTAAAGCACTTTAACAAACGACATAATATTCTCTCGATCTATTACGTAGATCTATAGATCTACAAGATCAAGAGAGAATTCTAATCTTAAGCAAAATTAATTAGGTCAAGTTCTCTTCCTCCTCTTCTTCAGGTGCCTTCTCATTCAAGTCTGGCAACATAGGGCGACGACCTTCTTGGATGGGTTGTGGATAAGCAACAGGTAGTTGGACCAAGGGACCACTATCGTTGGTCCCACTCTTTGGCTGAACTACCTCAACCTCATTTTTTTGGTTGGCTGTCGAGCTCCTGCTCTCCACATTAGATGGAGATTGAAGATAAACAGGTTTATGTTTACACAAACCCTCTTTAACACTATACCTACCATTACAAAGAGGGCAATGTATCAATAGATCTTGATCTACAATTGGTGGTTGTCGGCGAGGAGAACGGCTCCTTTCTCTCAAAGGAGATGAAGTCGACTTTTGAGGGCTTGAAGAAAAGGAGGAAACACCTTCTTCACAATTTCCCTTTTCCATAAAAAATTGAAGTTCTAAGAGAAAGATCTATAAAGCATGAATGAGCGCTTTGAAAATGAAAATCTTTACGTTTTAAGGGGTATATATATATGCTAAAGTTTATGGGAGATGAAGTTGGGTTGGTTACTTCAAATGATTGTAAGTTAATTTTCACACTATTTCAAAGAAAAAGTTTGAACAATAAAAATAGGAACAAATTAAAAAAAAAATTCAAACAATGATATCATCTAATAGTATCGTCTCTTTTTGCTAAAAAATTAGAAAATATCATCATCCAAGAAAATCTTTTTTTTTTTTTAATTAAAACCCAATGCAAAACTCTTGTCATTTTAACATTTGTTGAATGAAGACAATCTAATGTGTGTGTTGCATCAAAAAATCTAGGATAAAATGATCAATTAAATATTTTGTTCATATTAAGATATTGTAGATCGGTATTTTGAATAAAGGAAATAAATTACTCTGTAAACAAATTCACTAATATATTTCAAGTGAACTAAATATTTATTTTCTAAAAAAATCTCATGTGTATGACTATAACGAATTTGTTTAATTTATTTCCTTTTTAAAAATATTTTAATGTACCCTGTTTTTATACTAAGGATAATAATCTTCTTAGGAAAACTCCAATACAGGTAGTAAAGTAACAAAAATGCCTCAAATTTGTTATGATTGCCAAAATTGTATTTTGCACTGTTACTTCTTACTTATTCACTAACTTTTATATAATCTCCATATTTATAACTAATGTTTACAAATTTCGCACAAGTGAAATATAATGTTATTGTTTTAGTGTAAATTTCAAAGCGTTCATTCATGCTTTATAGATCCCCCTGTTAACAAATTAAAAGATCTTTAGATAGAAGAACACATCATTGAACTCAAATAACTTTAATATCACTTATTCATGATAGTTAGGAGAACAAATCATCAAAATCAAACACATTAAGAACTTTGTAGTTTAAGAAAATCATTTAATGTGAAAATAATGAGAAGAATTGAATATTTTTACAAAGTAGTTTTTCCCATAGAAACTTAAGATATTTTTTTTTTTACTACAAGAAATAGATATGAAAAGAAATAAGTGGAGATTGGATTCGATGAAGTTGATTTATTCAAAAGAAAGTGAAAGGAATCCCAAAAAAAAAAAAAAATCTTATTGAATCAAATGATATCAAAATGGATTCAGAAAAAGCTATTCAATAGTCAAATCAAATGAAATCGAAATGGATTCTACAAAATAAAAGGTAAATTGGATCAAATCAAAATGTAATGAATTCAAACACAAAATATTACTTTCTAAAAATATTCAATTCTCCTCATTGCTTCCATATTAAGTGATTTTCTTGAAAATATAACTTTCTAAAAATGTTTGATTTATATGATTTTCTCCCTTAACCATCATCATGTGATGTTCTTTTCTATAATTATTTGATTATGATGAATTGATTATATGTTCTTCTTGAGACCTTCAAATCTTCAATTCTTCAAGTTTCCTACTCGGGAATGTTGTATAGAAAATGAAAAAAGAATCAAACTTAGTTGCAAAATTTTCNTAAACAAATTCACTAATATATTTCAAGTGAACTAAATATTTATTTTCTAAAAAAATCTCATGTGTATGACTATAACGAATTTGTTTAATTTATTTCCTTTTTAAAAATATTTTAATGTACCCTGTTTTTATACTAAGGATAATAATCTTCTTAGGAAAACTCCAATACAGGTAGTAAAGTAACAAAAATGCCTCAAATTTGTTATGATTGCCAAAATTGTATTTTGCACTGTTACTTCTTACTTATTCACTAACTTTTATATAATCTCCATATTTATAACTAATGTTTACAAATTTCGCACAAGTGAAATATAATGTTATTGTTTTAGTGTAAATTTCAAAGCGTTCATTCATGCTTTATAGATCCCCCTGTTAACAAATTAAAAGATCTTTAGATAGAAGAACACATCATTGAACTCAAATAACTTTAATATCACTTATTCATGATAGTTAGGAGAACAAATCATCAAAATCAAACACATTAAGAACTTTGTAGTTTAAGAAAATCATTTAATGTGAAAATAATGAGAAGAATTGAATATTTTTACAAAGTAGTTTTTCCCATAGAAACTTAAGATATTTTTTTTTTTACTACAAGAAATAGATATGAAAAGAAATAAGTGGAGATTGGATTCGATGAAGTTGATTTATTCAAAAGAAAGTGAAAGGAATCCCAAAAAAAAAAAAAAATCTTATTGAATCAAATGATATCAAAATGGATTCAGAAAAAGCTATTCAATAGTCAAATCAAATGAAATCGAAATGGATTCTACAAAATAAAAGGTAAATTGGATCAAATCAAAATGTAATGAATTCAAACACAAAATATTACTTTCTAAAAATATTCAATTCTCCTCATTGCTTCCATATTAAGTGATTTTCTTGAAAATATAACTTTCTAAAAATGTTTGATTTATATGATTTTCTCCCTTAACCATCATCATGTGATGTTCTTTTCTATAATTATTTGATTATGATGAATTGATTATATGTTCTTCTTGAGACCTTCAAATCTTCAATTCTTCAAGTTTCCTACTCGGGAATGTTGTATAGAAAATGAAAAAAGAATCAAACTTAGTTGCAAAATTTTCCTTGTGTTGATCAAACAAACCATGGACAAAACACTAATTATCAAGCACTTGATGATTTTTTTTTTTTTTTTTGACATTGATTAAATTTCATCTTTTCTATTTATACAAATGAGCAATTTCTCAATTTCAAAAAATTAAAAAAGATGATTAATTTCTCATTTGCCCTCAACTTAAGGCAATTAAATTCTAATGAATGATTGTCCATTACGTACAACTAGAATTGTGACAATAGTAATCTATGTATTTACTTTTATAATACTTATATATATATGAATTTTTGTTAAAAGCCATTCAAATTAAACGAAGACAATTAATTCTTAAGTTACTACTCACTACCTTAGCTAGAATAAATTGTCACAATAAACTTCAAATCGCTTAATATACACCATGACATGCAATATAATTGACTAATAAGTTCATCAAAAGGGTAATTATCATTAATTTTTCCCATAATATATATATAATGTTTTTAAAAAATGCATGTGTTCATCACAAGTGTCATCTTGATAGTTGATATTGTGCCCATTCTAGTTTTGGATTACCGCGCACAAAGCTGCATAGTTTGAATTAGTTTGCAATTTATTGAAGAGGTTAATTTTGTATAGGTATGAGACCATAAATATATTCATATTAAATAAGCAACAATAAAAAATACTGTATTGTCTTATGTTATGTACTTGTATAATATATAAATAATGAAATAAACACCCTTAATATCATGAAGAAGAATTCAAGTTTACTATTAATTCAAAGTAGCAAAGTTGTAAATTAATTATTATAGGTAAGGCAAGACCTATCAATGGAGTTATAGTTGTATGATAATTCTTAAAAAAATGGGTGGGTTGGTAAATTGCTAAATTCTAGAGATACGTACAAAAACTTATAAAAAAAAGATCTTATTTGATAAGACCGCTAGATAGTTAGATAAAAAAATATATGTCAATTAAATTAATAAACCTATTAGTTAAAGAAAATCTACAAATAGTTGATTGTCTTACAGTAAGACGGTCTTACGAGAGACTTATTATTCTAGAGATGGAGGATTTGTTTCTTTGACAACAAAAAGAAAAAAAATATAAACATTATCCTCTAGAAACATGATTTTCAAATGTCTTTATGACTATCAATTAAGTTTAGGACAATTCAAGATAGTTTAATTTTTTTGTTTTTGTTCGGGAAACCGAAAGAGAAGCTCTGACGAGTTTAATATGGCATTTATATTGTTATGACATAAAATATTTCTATGTGAATTCAATTTTCGTGTTAGCCAAACAAGTATTATGTATGGCTCAAAATTTGCATGAAACTTAGAATTCATATGTAAAGTTCGTAACATATATGGCTAATAGCTATAAATTAGAATATTTTAAACTTATCTGATAAAATTTATGGCTTGGTGATGGGGTTGTTGCATAGCCTAATAGCCGATCTTGCCCATACAACAACATAATAACTCACAGCAATCGACTCAGGATAGACACGGACTATATCTTGACGGTGTTTTATTTGAAAGAGAATTTGAGAGCAGATATAGTGATGACCTATATAAATGCTTTTGTGTTTGTGGAAATGGTAAAGGAAGACAACTATTGGTGATGGCGGCTTAGAAACATTTTATAGACTGCCAGAAATGAAAGCATAAATTAGGGTATTATTTTGGACGCATATATATAGGACGCTAAAGGCCACCGATTCGCTAAAGATATTATTATGACTTTTACAAAATCAAATTTGATTCTGTGCAAAAAAAAGAGAAAAAATATTGAATACGCGTTTATCTAGACGCGTTTATGCTCTATCTTACAAAGTGTTTTGGTTGATGAAATCTTTATTTACCAAAAACCAAATCGATTTTACACTTAAGTTTTAGATACAATAATTCAACTTATAATGCGGCCCACTGGCATCCAAAATTCAATTTGTATATGTCTTATTTGTGCCCTATATTCTTCGAAAAATTGCTTCTTATATATGCCACAAGATGCCTCGTGCTCAATTATTTCATGCATTAAAAACTTTTTTTGTGGCTGCATCATAGGAAAATGTAATCGAGGGAACATAGGTCTCTGTTGCCATTCTAGATAGTCTAAACTCTATTGTAATACCATGTAATTTTCCATGGGTACTCTCATGATCCTAATTTTTGAATATTTTGTCTTAGGATCCCGAAGCCACTACAAAGCATGAATTGTGTAACCATTGTTTTCTACTTCCATAGAGTAGTCTCGAGCTCCAACTATTTTTTTTACCCTATATTATTCCCACGAGATGTTGGTAACTCCGGAATACCCCACGCCAAGTTTCTGGCACTACAAACTTTTCATGTTTGTAACCAAGGACCCTATATTGTAACACCATGTATTTATCATAGGTCATCTTCATGAACCTAAGTTCATAATGTCTAAATTTCAGCTATTCTTCTTTCAAGACCTCGTAGTCCTTTAGTGATGTGAATATAAGGCTATCATTCACATCAAGGTGCATGATAGGGTTTTTCCCATTTTGGGCTTTTATTGCTTTATTAGGTATCCTAGTTGTTAGTCATACTTGGTATGCAATACATGGGGATCACTTTCTATAAGGTTTCTTGATTAAAAGATGCATTCTTGAAGGTTTCTTGAAGATAACTCACAAAATACATGAATTGCGCAACAACAAGGGCTCACGTGTTTGGGAGTGTTTTTTGAGTTGTTTGGGTTGTTCGAAATCCTTAGGATTGTTGCTCAAGTTTCTAGGGATGTTGGATTAATTATCTATTTCCTTAAATGGTTAGGATAGTTTCTAAATTAGTTTGTTATTTTTTCGGAAACAAGGAAGCAGAAACCATGTGCATTACTTTGGCGCCCAATGAGGGTGTTTACGGATTTTTGTGGTTTGTTTTAGGATTTGTTATGTTGTATTTTTGATGATTTATTCACCTTATTGTCATGGGTTTAATGGCTTTGAGTTGGAGGATTGTTCCAGTCTTAATCCTAAATACTCCTAGTTTTCATTTTAAAAATTGGCTTTGCCTTTGTGAGTGTTTCCCTTTCGAATTTAATTTCACTTTTGGGATTGTGAGTTTAACCACTTTCAATTGCGATCAATTGTGTATCTATCTTTGTTACTTTATAATTCATTTATCAAAATCACTTTCTATTCCATTAAACAAAATTCGTCACTTCCACACACAAATTCATAAAATTTCGAACCAATTCATTGCCCACTGACAAGGCTATTGCAGACTTATAAAAAATAATTATCAACTCTAACTAATGTAGTTAGGAAAGTAGGGATCGAATCCTTAGGGAAGCTACTAAATTCTACTAGTTCTAAAAATTAAAAACTGAGTAAGGGGCATTGGTTGAGAATTTTAACTAATTATCTAACTAATTACGTAAAATAAAGAGAATGGGTTTAGACTCAAATTACTAAAACCTAGGGCAATCGGTTCACCAAGAACAGTTAATGAAATAACCAAGCACAAACCAATTAATTCCGCTAAATTCATTAAAGTATGCCTCACTGATTCTCTCGAATTTAGACTCCCTCAAAACCCCTCGATCTAGCGGCTCTCGCTCTTGCCTAGACTCGTTTATCCTATTATTCGGTGGCCTATTATGGTAGTTTTACCTGTTGACATCAATTTCGACAATTACCTAACTCACAATTAAACCTGCGCACAATTTAATTGCAATAGATAAAAATCAATAATAGGAATTCAGTTAATAGAAAGTAATTAATTAATTAACACCTAATTACTCCAAATTCAAGGATCCCCTAAAATCTAGAGAAAAACTATTCATTCATGATTGTAAAAATTCGAACAAATTGCATAAAGAAATTCATAATTGAATTAATTAAACAATTAACAAATAAATAAATTAACATGAGCTAATTAACAAACTAATTATCAAAACTAAATAAACTAAACAATAATCAAACATAAACTAAATAAATTAATTGCAAAATAAAGAGTAAAGAAAGTTACCAATGAAAAGGAAATTGAAATTGAATTGCACGTGAGAATTCACGAAGCAAGTCCTATTTAAGCCCTAATGCTATTTTTAAAAGTAAAAAGTACGATGAAAGCTTAAGTGATAGAAAATCTCATTATATATTCGTCCTTTTATAACCCCTCATTGGGTTAACAACCAACAAACACAAGCAAAACAAAAAACCCGCACTTGCCTTAGTTGTGGATGCAACGAACAAAGGGTTGTGGATGCAACTCATGATTTCAGGAACTCCAAATCGAATCTGCCCAGACTTGTAGACGCAAGCCTCTGAGCATTGCGGATGCAAGTCCCCTGCTTTAGCTACTTCTCACAGTGTCATATTCAAATTGCTATAATTTTTTCTTCAGAATGTTCCACGAGGCGTGTGACCTACCGTTGAAAAGCACTATGCATATGCTTTCCAATGCAACAAGAATCATATCAATAAAATTTATAGATTGTGAGATATGGCCAAAATAGTGAGTAGTGGTTAAAATCTTCACAATACAAACTTCACAATTCTTCTTCTTTACTTCTTCTCTTCCTCTAACTTGTCATGTGAGGCAAAAAATTTGTTCCAATGAGTTGCAAATGTCCCTAATCATTCTCCAAATGCTCATGAGTGCTCGTGTCTTCTCAAGTGTTGAATTTAAGTAACAAAATCAACCGAAAATTGCTCATTTCCTACAAAACATTGCATTATAAAATCACACAAAACACTAAAAGAACACTATTAACATAAAATTTGGCTCAAATGAGCTCGTTAGTCTATAAGTCATTAGAGAATCAGGGAGAAAATAGTATAAATAGTAGACACATCACCCACAAACAACAAACACACTCATGACTTTTAATTCTTTTTTAGGGCTAAAAATTTACATCACTTAGATTCTTAAAATGCAAGAATTAGCCTTTCAAACCCCGAGTAACCTTGAAAAAAAAAACAAAACAAAACCCAATATTGGTATTGGTAGCTATGCAACTCAACCTCCAAGTCACCAAAGCTAAAACAACTAATGGAGATGATGAAGTTGGCGGGAAATCCCTCAATTCGACCATCAATCGCAGCATTGAAAGCTTTGCAACTGAAAAGCAGTCTGATAATGGGCATCAAATCATTGGATCATGTCAAACAAGCTCATGCTCGTCTTTTTCGCCTCGGCTTATGGGACGAACACCTTCCTCTCCTCAACTCCCTCTTATGCAATTATTTCAAATTTGACAATCCTCATTTTGCAAAACTAACTTTCCATCGTATCAATATACCCAATATTTTTCTGTTTAATACTATGATTAAAGGCTTTGTTTCATGTGGTTTTTTTGAGGATTGTATTGATTACTATCAATTACTGCGGTTTATAGGTTTATTCCCTAATAATTTCACATACCCATTTGTTTTAAAGGCTTGTACTAGGCTTTTTGACTTTAATTTTGGGTTTAAGATTCATAACATTATTATAAAATTGGGTTTTAATTGTGATAAATATGCCAATACAAGTTTAGTAACTATGTATGCCAAAATGGGGAGGTTGTATGATGCACACAAGGTGTTTGAGGAAATGCATGAGATAACTTCTTTTTCTTGTAATGCTATTGTTGTTGGGTGTTTGAATGATGGGAGGTTTGATGAAGCTATGAGCTTGTTTAAGAGATTTTTGGAGGAGGGTTTGAAGCCGGATGGTTTCGTTCTTGTTCGGATTGTTTGTGCTTGTGCCAAGTTGGGAAAGCTTGAGCTTGGTGAGTGGATTCACAGGATAGTTGACTTGAATGGGTGGCAAAAGGACGTGGTTTTGAATACGTCGTTGGTTGACATGTATGCTAAGTATGGTGCTATGGACAAAGCACGTGGCGTCTTTGATCGAATGCTTGAGAAGGATGTAGTTTCTTATAGTGCCATGATTCAAGGGTGTGTTGCAAATGGTCTCGCATTAGAAGCAATAGACCTATTCTTCGAGATGGAAAGAGAGAATTTGAAGCCTGATTGTGCTGCTGTAGTTAGTGTTCTATGTGCTTGTACACGTCTTGGTGCAATGGATATGGGCGAGAGGGTAATCAACTCCATGAAGAGGGACGAATTGGTGGCTGACCCTGTTCTTGGAACAACTGTAATCGACATGTATGCAAAATGTGGGAATTTTGACTTGGCGTGGAACTTCTTTAAGGAGATGAATGAGAAAGACCTTGTGGTTTGGAATGCTATAATATCTGGACTGTCCGTAAATGGCCATGTTAAAGTTGCATTTGGTCTTTTCGCTCAGATGGAGAAACTTGGTTTACAACCAAATGGCAACACTTTCATTGGCCTCCTTCGTGGCTGTACCCATGCAGGTCTTGTTGATGAGGGTTGGAAATACTTTTACAGCATGCAGCATGTTTTTTCCGTGACTCCAAGCATCAAGCATTATGGCTGCATGGTTGATCTTCTTAGTAGTTCAGGTTTATTACAAGAAGCTTATTATTTCATCCAAGGGATGCCTATGGAACCAAATGTTATTGTTTGGGGAGCATTGCTTGGTGGGTGCAGATTGCACAAGAATACCCATTTAGCTGAATATGTATCAGAGCAATTAGTCCAGTTAGAACCTTGGAACTCAGTAAATTATTTACTATTGTCAAATATATACTCCGCAAACAATAAATGGCATAATGCAGAAAGAATAAGAGTAACAATGAATGAGCAAGGGGTTAGAAAGATACGTGGATATAGTTGGATTGAAGTGGATGGTGTGGTACATGAGTTTGTTGCTGGTTACAATTCTCATCCTATGTCTGCTCAGATACATGCAAAATTAGATGAGTTGCTCAAGGATTTGCGAGCAGCTGGTTATGTACCATCTACAGATTTTGCTCTGTTTGATGTAGAGGAGGAGGAGAAGGAGCAATCACATGAGTATCATAGTGAGAAGCTGGCTATTGCGTTTGGGTTGATTAGTACTCCTTCGAACCATGTAATCAGAGTCGTAAAAAACCTTCGTGTTTGTGGTGATTGCCATGCAGCAATCAAAATCATATCAAAGATTACAGGAAGAAAAATCGTGCTTAGACACACGAACCGTTTCCATCATTTTGATGATGGGTCATGCTCATGCAAAGATTATTGGTAAACTAGCAATAATTCAACCAACTTTGATAGGATGACAGCGTAGTCATGAAATATTTTGGTCTAGTAAACTATACAAATATCGGTAGCAGCTTGAACAGATGCAAGAAATTTGACAATAAGGTTATTCTGTGGTCTGGTAATGAAAATTTATGCCCCAACAATTTGTATGGTGAAATATACCACAATGTACTTGAGTTGTTGTACCATACTATTTGTTTGATTGATGAAGTCTGGTGTTGTAGCTCATATTATGAAGAAGATGAGGGGATCTTCCTTAGTGTTTGGTAAGCAGTGGCCTGATTAAATTCCCTTCTCTCTGCATCAATACCAAAAAAACTGGCGCAGAATGAGTGTGGAATTATACCCTTCTGTTTATCTGTTACCTGCTTCACCTTTCTGGCGTTCCATCATTCATGGATTCACTAACCTCGTTGAGCAATGGAGGAGATTATGAAGATGAATTTCAGGTTAGCATACGTTGTAAGTTTCTTTCTCTCCCTCCTTTTATCAAATAATTTTACATTAGCTGTGATCTTTATTGAATTTAATACCTTCACTTCCTTTACCACTTAACAGTAAGTGTCTGATATTTGCAACTATGCAAGTTTTTTAGATTGAATTTCAACCTTCATTTTAGATGGCATTACCCTCAATCCCCATTCCCGATGGATAAAGTAAATTTATGCATGAACCATTCGAAATTTCACGTATATCATCTATCAATATCGTTTACCTCCACGGTTCCACTACCCTCGACTAAATATTTAGTGCGAAATGGTCATCTTAAGTCTTAACCTAAAGTCTTCATTTCCTTCAACTCCTCTTCAGTCAAATGACATGTATTTGTCTAGTTAGTGTACATGTTAGTATGTTAGTATTTTAGGTTAACTACTAAAAGAAATTTTTGATTCGTAAGCAAAAAAAAAAAAAAAAAAAAA
>PYUH01004034.1:1141828-1224678 GCA_016808085.1 Suaeda aralocaspica | reverse complement strand
AAATTTTTGATTCGTAAAAAAAAAAAAAAAAAAAAAAAAACATCAAAATTACAATTACAATTACAATCAATAATGCTTAGAGTTAAAGAAAGATCAAGACTTTAAATGCTTTAATTTAGCTGACAGAGTTGAAGGGGTTAGGAGTTAAATTGTTGAATTTGCTTATGGGTTTGCAGGAACCATGTTGAAGTGTCCAAGTAGTGAACAACCTCAGAGAAATGTATGGATAATGCAACGCGGAAAAGAATTTTCTATGAAGTACGAACTGAATAGAAGATTATGCTCAAGATCTGGAGCAGCAAGTACCGATAAATTTCCACAATAAAGACATACGGCATTCAAGATAGTCGTTCTTAGCTTCCCAGATTTAGGTGGTGGGCTCTTTGTTTACTCGATATTTCCATAAGATCTCCTACTCATATAGCCAGATACTAACTTCAATATTTTTTGGAAAAATAAGTACTAGTGTAAAAAGATGATTATCAGACGATGATCTTTATACTTGTAACTTGTATCAGCGTTTTTGTACAGCGCTAGTTTTCCGTTACTGTTTTCCATGTAATATCTTCGCAAGCTTTTATCAAGTGAAGCTGAAAGTTACTTCATTACATCTTTATCAGTTATCATGTTTTTGCATTTATGTACCTTATAGACTTATACACATTAATCAACAATACAATATTTTGTTTTAAAATATTATATAATATTATTTAACAAATAATAATCTTTGTCTAAAAATATTATTATTCATATAAATTTTATTTAATTTACTATGCACATATTTATATGATGTTTAAATTTTTTATCTAATTTTAACACTTTTATATACAAATTTATTGAACACATGTTTACAAATTTATCGTACCCATTTTAAAATAGCATACTTTACTATATAATTACTCTAAAATTACGATACACCACTCTTCGGAATACGGAGTTGTAGCATTATACATTTATATCCTTATAGACTTATAGTGATGACATGTTTATTTCATCCAATTTTAAAAATAAAATTAACGTATAACCTGATTTAACCAACTTTTACACAATCTCATACAATTAAATCGTATAATAACAAAAATATTAATCAATTATGGACTATTGGTAAACATTAATCAACAATTCAAAAATTTGAATGTTTGAGAGAATGAGAATTGAAATATACAAACATGTGTTGAGATATGTGTCTTATATAGTAGTTTTTCTAATTATAAATTGATCAAAATTTTATTAATTTTAAAAATAAAAGATAATAAAATGTTACAAAACATTAAGTGTAATTAAAAAAACAGTAGGTTTAATTGATATTTTAAAAACATTAAACGTATTCCATAGAACATTAGTTTTATAAGCATAAATGCACCAAATTCTATAAAATATACCAAATGTTTTATGCTTTTTTTGACAGATCAATGTTTTATAAAATTGAACTATTGTTTTATCCCGAAAAAAACAATACACCTGGGTGTAGAATAGAAGTATAGAATCATGACAACTTCTACTAGAGCTTTCAAAACGGCCAAGAATTTAACATCTACTAGGGCTAAACAAGCCACCAAGAAATCATCGGAAGACCAAGGCCAAGCCTTTGAAGACGAAACTGATACATACCAATATATCATGCATATCACTAAACATGTAAATCATATTCCCCAAATAAATGAAGACAAAAAATGACACAAGTCCACAACTAATGAAGAAATATCCATCGAAGGAGGTGAGAAGCGCACATGGAACAAAACGCCTCGTAGGCTCGTACTTCTAATAATATACGCATCAAATATTATTTGATCTTTATCTATTGCGTGCACAAGTAGTGTGTGCTTCTAATCTTGTCTACTGAAAGCAGTGTTAAAAGAACAGTAAAGATATTACAGGTAAATGTTCTATACAACGAAACCTTGCTCAAATAAAATAGGAACTGTGGGGGTACTTTAAAAGCTAAATACCAATTAAAAACTTAGTAAGATGCTAAAAAGACGATCTACGATTGATCATCTAGTCATCTGTTGTTATTTGAGATGATCGGAAAAATCATTCACAAACACAGCCTACATAGGCTTCATATCAAAGTTAAAAACTGAATTACTATGTAAAACATTTAAAGTTTATTGAATATAAACCGTAAAACTAAGTACATAGACAATTTTGTAAACTCAATTCCATAAAATTAACCTATGAGAAACTAAGAGTAATAGACTACTTATTTTAGTTTATCATCAAAGGGTTTGATAAACAGATCATAAATCCATACTAAGATCCCAAAAAAATTTGGAACATAAATGATAAGGTTCTAATATTTGGCTCAAATTTCTGAAGGCCATTGCTCAATAATGCTTACACAAAGTACCGCCGCACACACTCCGATCCCATTTCCAAGATTATAAAAACCTGGTCTTAAAACAGGTTACCCTAACTCCCTAAGGTCTCTATATTGGTAACTTTGTTGGCATCACTAAGGCCCTATACTCCTCAATTTTTTCTTACTTATTTTAAGCAAAACTAAGTTCACTTCAGCAAAAATCAGTTTCAATCCTTAATAAATTGTTAATGATTTCAACAAAAATATGTTCAGTTCACCAAAAATAAGTTTAGATAAGTAAAAATAAGTCCAACTCAGAATATATAAGTTGACAAAAACATGGCCTAAGAATGCAATTTTCATGTAAACTTGTATACTAAGATTTTCATTGCATGTTATGCTAATTGTGGTGGGTCTTATGACGCTGAAAATGAACTATACAATGCGGATGATGTCAACCAGGAGCACATATGCCTTAACACTCTTTTCTCTCACCTATCTTGGTCCAAATAACAGCTATCAACCCACAAAACTCATTATCAGCAGATGTATACATCAGCAGATTGAACTTGATGTACAAAACCATCACAATTCACATCAAGTCAATAACTAATTGATGTACAGAATACCAGTTATCAACCAATTCTTCCCTACGCCTCTTGTTCAAATCCTCATCCTTAAAGGGATCCTTAGTAACAGAAGTACAGAACAAAGGGTCGTCCCAGAATATTGCTCACGAGCTTCTACTTATGCAGATGAGTTCCCTCAATCCCTCATGAGGTAGCTTCATGCTATTCTTCTTCAACTCATGACAAAGGCATTTATGAGTATCCCATCAACAGATTTTAGAGGGATGTCACACACTCACACCAGCTAAACTATTTGTTTTTTTTAGGGAAGCTAAACTATCTTCTGAAACATGACAATCACTATCAATGAACTCTAACCATGATCTTCTTCCTGCTGTTGGAAGGTAGTCACAGCATACAGCAAAGCAAAAAGTACCCTTAAATCCTACCTTCCAACAAACTCACTCAAATTTCTCTCAGAACCCCCCCTCCCTTCCTTTTCTCTGTCTACCAAAAATACAATTACACTGATATAGGTTCATCCTCATATTAATGTGACAAAGTTTATGCCGATCGTCACTAGTCTACCACAACCCTCCTCTATATAAGTTGCATTATGACAGTGACAACCTCAACATTGTGGATGGATTTAAAGACCCAAAAAAAAAATTTGCATGAGCAAAGTACAGACCAAGTTTGTAGTAAAAAAATTCTTGCTTTTATAGGTCAAATTGTTACGATTTTCAAAGGTGGAACAATACGTTTGAAAATATAAACAACAAAAGAACAAGATGCCATTGAAACATGCAATTAATTTAAAAACAATGGATCAATTGGACATCATGGTTAAAACTGTACTTATATCACAGACCACCAGAAAAGTGGACATACAAAATGGAGTGATACAAAAAAAAATCTACCTATAAGAAAGTTTTCAACTAGAAGGCCATAGCCAAAGTAGTTAAACTCAATTAATTACCATTGTCTAAATAACTCATTCACTGTTCTCCACCAACCAATTCATCAGAATCCGAATCACTTGCATTATAGCCTATACAAAACACAAACAGAAACAAGAATAAGAAAACAACATAGATGCAAACAAGAAAAAGAAAAAAAACAAGAATCAGAAGATGAAAGTAGGTTTCTGTTACAAAAGTTACCAGGATGTTTTTCGCTCACTCTCCAAACTGACGATCTCACCCTGGAAGCCCTTGTCATCCATACTTTAGCCTGAAAAGGCAGCAAAGCGTGAGACATGCCCTCAAATGAGAAACAAAACTGGCCTCAAATCAAAGATTCAGTCCTCATTCATACCAATTGAAGCTGCCACAATTCTTTGCTAAAATTAGACGCCCAACCAACAAGAAATCCTCAAAATGTGCATATGTGCAACACACAACAACTAACACAAAACAAGAACCATAATTTATATGGCAACAAAGTAAACTATGGTCAACCGTTCTATGCTTAGAACCTATGCTTACAAATATTGCCAAATCCAAGTTAAACCACAATTAAGTACCAGCTTGTGCCTCATATTGAAAAGAGCAAAGAAACTGCTTGGAATCTATGCTTAAAAATATTGCCAAATCCAAGTTAAAGCACAATTAAGTACCAGCTTGAGCCTCATATTGAAAAGAGCAAAGAAACTCGATTTGTTTTCGAATCAAATGATCCCATCAAAAGTCCAAAATCAGTCTAAGATATTTTCATTCAGAGCAACTCATTCCATGAAACTAACCTATTAGCTTATAATCAACCCCAAGCACTATATTCTCCACATTCCTCAATAAATTCAATTCCACCATACAATTCAAATACATCAAAACTAATTAGTCCATTTATAGAAATTCACAAAATTCATTAAACCACCCCAAGAATAGAAACAAGAAAACCCCAAGTAAAAAAAACCTAAAATTAACAACTTTCAAATTGATGGGCATCAATATTAATCACAATAACAGCACCATAAACACCAAAATCCTTAGAATAAGAGCAATTAGTGCATATCTAGAAAACCCCAAATCAATAATCAAAAAAATTCCAAATCTTGACAATACCCCACAATTAATCACAACAAAATACCACAAATTACAATCATGGGTATCATAAAAACTACAAAAAAAAAAAAAACACACACACACACACAAATTTGAATCCAAAAATAAAGAAAAAGGAGAATCCTGACAAAACCCCAGAATTAATCATAACATATTAACACAAAATACAATCATGGGCATCATAAAAACCTCCAAAAAACACAAAATTGAATCCAAAAAAACAAGAAAAAAAATGTTGACAAAACCCCAAAATTAATCATAACAAATTAACACAAAATACAATCATGGGTATCATAAAAACACAAAATTAAACCAAAAATATGAAAATCTTGACAAAACCCCAGAGTTAACCACAACAAATTAACACAAATTACAATCATGGGTATCATAAAAACCACCAAAAACACCATAAAACCACAAAATTAAATCCAAAAAATGAAAAACGAATAAAAAGAAAAGACCTTTTGAAGATCTTTAGGAACACCATATCCAGAAAAGTACATCTGACTAACAAGAACTTGCATATTAGCATCACCACCTTTAGCCTCCTTCAAAGTATCTTGAAACCACCGCCTTACACAGTCTGCCACCACCTCTGACAATGGCTGTCTTCCTCCATTGTTGCTGCTACTACTTCCGTTTTGCATAATTTTAAATTTTTTAATTATTTTGAAGAAAAAAGAAATTGAAAAACTTTTTTTTAGGGTTTTTTTGGGGAAAAGATTTGAAATTTTTTTGTGGGATTTTCCGATTTTGGAGTGAATTATAAGGGGGAGAAATAAATTGAAGCAGTTAATTACTTTTTTTTTTTTTTTTTTCTGGGAAGAAAAAGATTCTTTGAAGACAAAGGGTTTTACACTGTCACACACAAATTACAGGTCAATTACGGGGTATACGACGTCGTTTTGAGGGAGAAAATGTTTGGCGTCTTTGTCAGCGGATTTCCAGTTTTCGCCCTACGCTGTTGCCAGCGGAGAAAAGAGGGAATGACTTGGATAATTGATAAGGGCACTCTTTGAATTTATGGATAAGGATATTATTTTAACAGTTTGCTTATAAGTCGGAGTGATTTTGTGATGGGAGAAGTAGTTTTACTAATTGTGTTGTGAAGAATTAAACATTATAGATTTTTTATTTATTTGAGGGGATATTATAGTTTTATTTAGTTAGTCTTGACAAATTATTGTCGAAATGGATAATGTTGTTGAAAAATAATGCGTTTCGAGCGTTCAAAGATTATGAGACAAAAATGGATGAAATAATTGCATGATAATCGCTGGTTGACAATGAAAACTCTAAACTATTATTTAGTGATATTGTAGTGATGATTAGGACTGCACTTGATAGCGAGGATATGAGTTTGATCCCCAACAACTACAAACCCTAGTTATCCAAAACTAAGACTTGAATCTCAATTAGCTCAAAGGGTATTTTGGGTGGAACACCAAAAAACAAACGACTTGGCTTTGAGATTGTTAGGTGACACTATAAAAGGCATGATACAATGTCAAAAGGGTAAAAAAAAAAACAATTATACGATCAAGTATGTGCATATGTAGTGCATGCATGAAAGTCCTTCGTTTAAGATTCGTCCCTTGCTAGAGAAAGAAAACAAATATAGTCTAGGAAGACTAATTAAGAATAGGACCATTGACCAAGATATCGTTATATTCGAGTGAAAGAGTCAACCTGAATAAAAGCTATAACTTGGTCAATTTAAAGAATTGGACCTTTCCTTATAGTAGGCAAAGACACAACAGAAAGACTAATTGATCTTGTGCTAACCCTTCCGTGATTCGATCAAGTTGGCACCCTTTCATGACCCAACTTAGCACCATCGCTTACCTTGCCAGCCTAGCTTCAGGCTAAGGTCAAATGCATCTCATAGGTTTTAGAAGACAAAAAAGGTTGTTGCTCAACTAGAGAGAGAGGAGCAAAAAGCCATTGAATCGGAATAAGCTATCTTATGCTTCGTATTAGTTACTTTTTATTAGCTTAGGCAAAGCAAAAGGGAAGAAATTTAACATTGATTTTAGGCTGAATTTGACTATAACGGCGGAGAGAAACTTGGAACAATGATTCTTGAATTAACTAGTTCGAAAGACGAGCAATCGATAATATGTGGTAGAAGAGGCAAGAGAATGATTCAAGAATAAAGTGAAGCTTCTCCAATTGCCCACTTCGCCCTCTCTTTGAACCCAACCCCAATAATGCAACTGCTATCAAATTAAAAGATTGCGCTAAGCACCTAATCACATCTCTAATAAAGTGAGAAGAAATTCTATTGGACATTGCCTTCCCTTGCTAATGGGAAATCAATCCGTCCTACGGTCCTATCTTCTCCAATTCACGCAAAGCTTCTACTTCTAGTAATTATATGCTGTATGCGGATATGCCCTGAAAGCTTCTCTTCATCCCAAGGTTCGATAATCAAAGAAAAACTTTAGTGTTAGCAATTTAGCATGTTATGTGAGCCAAGGCAAAAGCGCTAGCTCATTCACCCATTGCTTGTTTTCAAAGTCAACAAGGTACCACTACAAATTTTCTATTTGAGTCCCCATAACTAGGCATTAGTGAATTCAGAAAATAATCAAAATAACATAGATGCAAACTCATTGTTCAACTATTTCATTGATGCACAACTCAGCTAACAAGAACACTAGAATTTAAACATATGAAAAAACTTCGATTTCAAAATACTAGGTATAGCACAAGTGCACAACAATAGTCTTGGAATATAACATAATCTGGATACTACTACAGTCAAAAAAGATTAAGGTTGAATTGATCAACATAATTCAAAGCCACAGCAATTTCTGAACAAGTATTCTCTTAGGCAGTTGCAGTAGCGCTTGTTAAGAAAGCTCTTCCAGGTTTACGGTTAGATAGAGGTCCATGGCATCCAAGAAGCTGCGAGGCACATAACAAAAGTATCAGTTGACATGTTCAGAAAAATTACATGCAACAAAAAACATATAGTCCCAAAATACGAAGACAGAAAACAACTTCAAAGAAGTAAGAGGTAAGCTATTCATCATAGCACAAAATCTATTCATATTACAAATGCATGATAGATAACAGAAGTAAAGAAGCGCATATCCAATGTCTATATACAACACAAAAATTTAATAGAAACACCCTGGTTATGTTCATGAAAAACCCAACATAAAAATACACAAATCATTTTTGCATATATTGCTCTAAACATAGTTCTTGAAAACACAAAATCAATTATTAATCCAAACAACATAAATTGAACAACAAGACAATCACAATTATAGAAGCCAAATAATTCACAAGATATACCAACAGGAATTCAAAAAACACACAAAGCCCCAACAAAATGAGATCAAATAAGAAAATTGTAATCAAACCTTTGCATTGACTCCATCTGACATAATCCTGTTCTCAGATTTGTACTTCACATAATCAGCGCGATTGTATTTGGTGAATCCCCTGCACATAACAGCAGCAAATAATTTCAGTAACAAAAATTGAACGACGACCGTAAAAAGTATTCATTATACACTTCAAGAATACAATAAGGAAAGACCAGGAGGAAGGCACAGGGTACCTACTTATAAAAATAATGATAATCGTTGAGACACTAATGGTACTAGTTAAAAAAAAAACACACTAATTTTAAGAGGCTACATTACCATCAAAATTTGTGGGACGAACAAAATTAAGAAGTGCTGACTGGAAATACGGTACAATCCTACTAATACTACATTATGCCAAGTCCAGCATCAATATAAACAACTAGAATTGGTACTTATACTAACAAAAGATACAGCTAACTTCTAATTTTTTTAGCATATTAAGCAGCAATGAAACAATTAAAAATAAGCAGGGAAGAACATACCACTTCCTGCTGACAATGATCTTTTGACGACCAGGGAACTTGAACTTAGCACGACGGAGAGCCTCCTGAGCATGGTGGCTGTTGTTGTCCTTGCAACGAACTGAGAGGAGGACCTGACCAATCGCAACACGGGCACAAGTGCCTTGAGGTTTGCCAAAAGCACCCCTCATACCAGTTTGGAGCCTATCAGCCCCGGCACACGAAAGCATCTTGTTAATACGAAGAACATGGAAAGGGTGAACCCTAACTCTTAGATGGAAAGCATCCTTCCCAGCAAACTTAGCCATGTACTTGTTACAAGCAATACGTGCAGCCTCCAACGCCTCACTTGACACATTCTCCTTCTCCCAACTCACAAGGTGCACACAGAAGGGAAACTCATCAACTCCCTTCTTCTTCATCCCAACATCATAAATCCTGATTTTAGGGTCAGGCACACCACGGCAAAACCGCGACTTTGGGTATGGCTTGTTCTTAATCTGACGGTAACATCTTGCAGGTCCTAATTAAACCAAATCACATTTTAGTTTCCTAATCACAGTCAAACCCATAAACTAACAAACATTTCACTTTCTTTCCAAGTTACCAAATCATCATTGAAAATCATTCATACAACAAAATTAACCATTAATATTACATTTCAACACAAAGACCTAACAGCATTTCAGTTTCTTCACAAGTAATAAAGTCATAATTGAAAATCGTTCTCCAAAATCAACCATTTATATCACATTTCAGCTCATAAAACTAACATCATTTCAAGTAATAGTCTCATTATTCATTCATACTTCAAAATCAAACATTAAAATTAAAATTTCAGCTCATAAAATTGACGTCATTTCAGTTAATTTACAAGTAACCAACTCATTATTGAAAACAATAATATCAAATTTCAGCTCAAAGTATTAAATAATTAACTCAGCTTCTTCTTCATTCATCAGCACACATCAAACTAAAGATCCAAAACTAAATCATGAAAAAAATTAAAACCTAAAACCCCCAATTTTTTCGAAAATCAGGAACCCTAAAACGTCATCTCCCACAAAAACCATCACAAAACAACTAATTATCAATCAAAACACTAACTTTTTCTTAATTCACACATAGATGTTTCAAAACTAAGCTAAAAGTTGCCAAATTTCACATCGAAAAAACCAAATTTCATAAGTCGATTACAAAAGTAAGTACAAATAACATCTTAAACAATAATCGACGCATTAATCATAAGAACATAACAATTAAACTGTAATCGACGCATTAATCTAATGAACGATGGAAATGAAAAGACTAAAAGGATGAAGAAAGCTTACTTCTACCCATGGCGGCGAATCTTCAACAAAAATTGAGTTATGAAATAGCAAAACCCTATAAATGGATTTCTGAATTTATACGCGGTTTATAAATAAGGTTGAGGTTGATGATGACCTATTTTTTGGGCCGAGTTATTATTTGTGACGTTTGTGCTGATGTTTTTAGACTAATATTAGCGTGTCCATTTATTCAACGTTTTGGACTACGGCCCAAAAATAAAAAGAGCTACGAAGTATTACCAAATAAGAATTTGTCGATTCCATTTCGTTTATCCTGTGTGAACCAAACGTTTCCTCTTGTTTACTACAATTTAAATTGTATTATTATCGTGAAAATTTTGACTCTATTTGATTTTATATACATGAAGAAAAATAACAAGTTTTTGGTAAGACCGTCTTATCAGTAAGACCACAACTATATACATATTTTCTTTAACTAATGGGGTTTTCAATTTATTTAATATTTTTCTTATAATTATTTAGTAGTCTTACCTAATAAGACCGTCTTATATAAGTTTTTGTAAAAAGTTAGTCATATGAAATCCCGTCTAATTTGCCATAATGTGTATTATTTTATGATATCATTTTCATAATGAAAAATTGTGAAAATGCATATATAGTAATTACAAAAATATAGAGGGAAAGTATGCAAATTTCATGATCACCTTCACCTAGCTCCATTAGTTATGGCTCCAAAGTTACAAAATTGTTAATTTACTATGGTGTTCAACAAATACAAGCCATAGATCCTCATTCCTGAATTCGTCAAAGAATGATACAAGAACAGAAATAGAACAACGTATCGTCTGAAACTACAAGAAAAGCAAATAAATCTTCCCACATACAAAAGATGTAGGGTTGAATATGACGAGGGTCATCCTTAATACTTGAACGTGAAATGTTTGACAAAAATCTAGGAGGATATACATCAATCTGAAGACACAAACCTATCTTCAAAATTTGAACAAATTGATACAAATATAATATGAACATTGAATTGTGCAGTAAGGGCAGACCGGCGGTTTGCACTTGCACGCAGAACCTTAGGCTGCTCATGTATGTATATGATTATGATCCTATGCAATGGCAGGACGAAACCAAAAAAGAAATAAAAAACACTATACATATATCTATGAAGGGCAAGGGACAAAACTACAACCACCCTTTTAATCTATTTACTAACGAGGTAGATACACTTTCATCCAGCATATTGACAATGGCAAAGGGGGTTCAGAAGTATCAACTATCACTCCAATTATCTGCATCATCATCATCTTCATCGCTTCCAGCCATGGCCTGTTTCAAAAAAATCAATGGCATTCTTAGTTTATTCAAATGCGATGAACACTAAGCATTGACAAGACTGGCTGCAGCTTGACATAATTCTACACATTCTAATCATATATGGACAAACCTGGCGGATAGTGCTTGCTTTCTCCAAAATGGCAGCTACTTTCAAGTTTGTTCTTGGACCTTGAATGTTTGGTCTAGTAGAAACTGCCGGTTTCAGGTTGAAAGACTGACAAGGAAAAAGATCCATCAGTTTAAAACATTATACACTACTGGATCATTAACATTATCGTTAGGAAATGCAATTGCATAGCACACCTTATTCCGTATCTGTTCAAATAATGAGTCTCTCTCTTCAACTTTTTGTCCACCCTGGGACTGTGTTCTCTCACCTACTTTTCTTAATTGCATTCGTGGAGATTCTGTTTCTTCAGCTTTCAATTCGACCTCCTCTCTAAATCTTTCCCTGACCTTCCTCAACTGAACTCGTGGAGATTCTGTTTCTTCTGTTTTCAGTTCAACCTCCTCTCTTACCTTGTCCTTGACCTTCCTCAACTGCGCCAGTGGTGATCCTGTTTCTTCTACTTTCAGCTCAGTTTCTTGTTTAGTCTTTACCCCTACCTTTCTTAACTGCAATTGTTCTGATAAAAATTCTCTCTCTTCAGTTTTTGGCTCAACCGGCGGTTTTACTCTTTCTCCCACCTTTCTTAACTGCAACTGTTCCAGTGAAAAATCTTCTTCAGCTTTTTGTTCAGCTGATGGTTTTACCCTCTCCCCCACCTTTCTCAGTTGTGAGTGTTCCAGTCGATATTCTCCTCCCTCCACTTTCGATTCAACTGATGGCTTAACCCTCTCTACCTTCCTCAACTGCATCTGCTCTATAAGGGATTCTCTCTCGTCTGGTTTAGTTTCCAATGATGTTTTTGTCCTATCCACCTTTCTCAACTACACAAAACACAAATAACCAACAACATAGGAAACGATAGGTCAGTACACAAAAAGCCAATAACACACCAAGACAAGCGTGAGTTTTCTTAGGCATTCTGAAAAAAAATAATAATATAGAAGCATCAAAAATTTTCAAGACAAACCTTGCTCTTGTCAATAGCAACCACCTCGTCAATAAGAGGGTTTCGAGGTCTTGGGAGCTTCTTCTGGAAAGTTCCATTACTGATGTCATCTGCTTGCATAGGAAACATGTCATATGCACTTGACCAAGTTCTGCCTGTCTCAGGAGCCACTAAACCAGGGAGTGTCTGGTCCATTCCCAATGGAACGAGAGGCTGGATGTTGGTATTCACAGCTTCTTCTTCTTCTAGAAATTGGGGATTGTGTCCAACAAGCTCATTTTGGATACCAGTTTCGATATGTACTTTTTCCTCCATTGTAGATCTATGCTCGGAAGGATGGTCCTCGACAAATGATCTTGATTCAGGGCCATCTACATTAGGCTGATTGGATTCATCACATAACTGGGTGTCTTTAAGTGAATTTGTAGGGGAAGAAGTGACCACCACAGTAGGTAGACTGTCTTGTGACTCTCGTCTTCCAACATCTCTTGTGTCAGACTGGGAAGCACCTTCAGAAACCACAGCTGGTATTGGCGTTACATGAATGCCTTGCGGTGTTACATAACCATCTAAATTTGTTGACGTTGAAGGGACTGTGGGGGGTAGATTGTCTTGTCTTCCAGCAGCACTCGTGTTAATCTGATAAAAACCTTCAGAAACTGTAATTGGCACTGGCACTGCAACGATACCTCCTTGTGTGAAATAGCCATCTGAATACCCCTCATGTGGGAATATTTGAGCAATATTCCCAGTTCCCTGATCTCTAGCAGATAAGGCCATTGGTTGGACGGGAGCATATGCATAGTGAACTGCTGGGAGGGCTGTTGGCTGTGTTGCCAAAGGGATTGGAGTAACTGCACCGTTTCCTGCTGCTAGGTTTACTGGTTGGAAAGAAGACAATGTGTGGTGCACTGTGGATAGGTTCATTGGTTGTACTGGAGCAAGGTGATGGTGCATGGTTGGAAGGCTCATTGATGGGACTTGGACAGGAACAGGTATAGGTTGCACCATGTGTCTCTCTGCTGAAACAACAGAAGAATTTTGGAACTTGCCTAGTCTCCATTGCATAGGAGGCAAAGGTGGCAAAGAGGGTGGCTCCATATTAATTTGAGGTACAGCTGCTGAATTCTTTCCAAGATCAGGAAAACCTGAATCAGAGAGAGGCTCACTTGAGTTCTCTACCTGAGTGCCTTGGTTAGCACCACTAAGCATGCCATTGCCATGGGAGACTAAATTGGAGGTCTCCAGTGTATGCTCATCTGACTGTGGTGAAGTTTTTGACAATGTAGTTTGGCCATCATAATGTAAAGCAGCAACACCTTTACTTTTTTCGATCTCATTGTGTTCTGGCTTACAGATATTATGGTTAAATAGATCGAGATTGTCTGCTTCAATCAGATTGATCTTGTGGGACAAGGTTGACTCTAGATGATTGCTGCTTTTTTCGGAAGCTAATGGGGATTCTGCAGCTAGCTTCCCACCGTTCTTCAAATCTTCAGGCAGTGAATCATCAAGTAATGACGGTGAGGGAAGAGAATCATCAGGAGATGTTTTGCACATGATGGCAAGAGAAGATACAGAAGCATCTTGAACATGATCCAATTGCCTGCTTTCAGCTAAATCTTCCCTATGCTCTTTGGTCCACTCCTCATCATTCTGCCAGAATTCCCTATGCTCTTTGGTCAACTCCTCGTCATTTTGCCAGATTTTCTCAGTGTCCGGTACATGTAGTTTCTCAGGATGTAGCAACACAGATGATGACATAGTCCCATTCTCATGAGGATAATCCTTTACTTCAACTTGTCCAAGATTATCATTAACAATCTCTGCATGCTTTACCTTTTCCACATCTTGATCCAAACCTGAATCATTCTCAGCAATATATATATAATCGGGATCATAAGCATGTTTGGAAGGCATATCAACAGAAGATACATCGCGATAGAACTTGTCCTCGTCACCATCTTGGCCAGCTGGATTATGATCAATGTTGGCCTCACAATGCAGGGTTACTGCTTCAGAGACAAGGGTATCTGGCTCGAGTACCTTTCCCTGATCTGGATACATCGAAATAAAATCTTGAGCGACTGGCTCTCTTTCAGATAAACCAACATGAAGCCCAGCTTCACCCTTATCCCCACTAACAGAAACAGGGCATGCAGTACATGTATCATCCACAGAATGTTGCTTAGAAGCTTCATCTTGACAACTTGCTGGCATAGGACTATCAATTGTCTCTGAAAGAAGCTTCAGCCATTCAGGTTGAGTTTCCGGTGGATCTATTGCAGGAGATGACTTTCCAACCTCAAAAGAGTCATTTAGTATCTTGTTATCAGTATATTCAGAAATCTCATTGACTGATTTGTCCTTAGAAGACACAGCAGCAGGAACACCAGCTTCTAAAAAGCCACATTCATCTCTTTCTGCTGCTTCAGTAACTTCAAAAGAAGAAAATTGTGGTACACAACTTTGCAGCTGATTGGAGATAGCAGTGTTGCCAGCTTGACTAACATGGGAAGCAGAAGGAACTCCCTCCTCACTCACAGCAATAACATTTACCACACTAGAATCTTCCAGAGACCAAGGGGAAGAATGCATTGTTCCAGGAAGCAGCTCTTGAGTTCCAAAACCCACTGAGCTATCTGAGGCAGAGTATAAATCTTTTGAATTCTCATCAGTTGATTGTATAGGAAAATTTTCTTCACAGGGAAGATAGATGGAATTTGTCTTTTCTAGATACGTGGGCTCACAAACAGGTTGATGATGACTAGGCTGTCCATTGGCTGATCTTCCCAACTCCTTATCATATCCTTCAACTAATGAAGAACAAGCTGACATATGGGATTCTGTTTCAAGCAAATGAACTGAACCATTAGAGATATTTGGCATACTGTATAGCATATCAGGGCATACCGACGTATTCAGACTTTCCTTGTCATGAATTGGTTCACCACCAAAACAATGCCCACTATCCTTGGATGCGTCTGAAAGTGTAGTATGTGATGAGATGATAGTAGTTTGAATAATATGTCCTTGATCAGTTTCTCCCAAGTAAGCATCATGCTTGGTAGAGGTTTCCAAAACTGAATCTGATGAGGGATTTGAAGTCGTCAAAGCGTCATCAAACTCCTGCTCACTCTTGAGACAGTCATCAACTTCAGTACAAACAGTGCTAGCTGCAGCATGCTTTTCTCGTTCTTTTCTGAGAATCTCCTCAGATGTAGAATGATGGTCAAAGGACATATTGTCAGCATCTGAATTCGAAGCAAGGGCAGTAGGAGCAGCAACCACAGCTGCATCAAGTTCAGGTGTAGCCTCATTCATGGTGTTCACACTATTTGAGCATGATGAGCTCTCCCTCCCTTTTGAGAAAATGTCGCCATCTTCTGATGTAGCGGAGTTCACAATTGATTGTGAGTCAAAGGACACGCTTCGAAACTCCCGCTGTCTTTCACTTCCATCAGAATCTGCCACAATGGGTTTCCAATTTAAATATCGTGGATTTTTCTTACTTTCAGAGTCTGTCTCAACTTCAGACTCTATGTTGGCAAGGGCATCCACATAATTATCAATCTCACTAGCAACATCATCAAATTCACATGCAGCATCAACATTGACTTCCTTGGGAATAGTTGACACATTACAGTCATTACTTTTATTGTTGAATCCAGGCACTTCAACAGATTCATTGTCACTAATTACATTCAGCTTGTCCTGATTAAAACCATCCATTGACGGATCAATCACCATTTCCCCAGCATCAGGTGAAGAACATACTGTTCTGTCAGTTTGCCTTGATTCTTTGACAGGACTAATGGTACCAATTTCTACTAGTTCAAGACCTGCTTCACATGCTTTATCTGATGTCCAAGTAAGTTGCAGGGGGTCAATACATACTTCATGAAGAATCTTTTGCTCTGGTGGATTAGTATCCAAAAATCTCTCCATATAACTTCGCATGTTATCCTGTTCAAATAGAGATCCGGTAAACTGCCTTTTCTTCAGTTTAACACGACGCGCTGGATCATTAATACCACTCTCAATACGCTCCTCCAAAAACAACTGATGTAGTCTGCACTAACAGCATTTATCAGTCAAAATTATCAGTTGAAAAGTAAAAAAACAAAATGAAACACACAGACAAAGGCTTCATACTTAGCATGTGATGATGGAAAGGATTCTGGAGTATCTCCATTTCTCCAGTGTGGTCCTCTCTTCTATTGCACAATCAAATAAAGGAAAAGTCAGTGAATTTTATACATACAATAAATATGAGAAGGCAAAATTAAAAAACATAAATACACAATAAGATAATGAGATCGCAACTGAAACAACAATGGGAATTTATCTAGTGCTTATCAACATGATAATCAAAACCGAGCTCACAAAAGCTCACAAAGCTATCTGGCCCTAACACATAAGACAATCAAATAAGGCTTTTGGAAAGGGACAAGATACTACGGTAGCAGAAAGGAGGGAAACTATGACTTGTCTCATTTCTATAGTGCCACAAGATATTTTGACAAGTAATGCCTTCAGCAAGTCAACAATACAAAATGAACCCCCTTAGTAAAGGGATTCTGAATAGTTTCATCAGCTATGTTTATCCAAGCATTATACGAAAAAGAATGATCACTGCACTTCCAATTTCCATCATAAACCCTCTCCAAGCTCCAGGTATAAAGCTACGATATAATGATAAACTCATACACACAAAAGGGAAATCACAAAACTATGAGGCCATAGGAGCAGAAGGAATGCTAATTTGCCCATTTAATCAGTTTTGTTTTCCTTAAGCACGGTTAATACCATATAGCCATGTAATCTGACGAATATTGCATGAAACCAAGCATCCCTTTATATCAGGAGCCTTTTTTCAACCAAGACCTTTATTGTTTGCTCGACCATAGTTTTTAGCACATAACCCCAATTTAGGTTTAATAGTGCATCCCAATCGGGGACGACCATACTAGTTTAATTTATCTCTCTCGACCTCGATACCGTGAGGCGGTCCTTGGAAAGTTTTTATATAAGCAACAGGGATTCGCAAATCCTTCAAACGTAGAGCACGTATCATCGAACTCGGAATACTTTGCCTACATCTTAATATTGTTCACCATAAGAGCAGGAAAAAAAATAGCTTAACCTGCCCATCCAAAAAACTTTTAATTTCTGCAAATAGGAAACTACTAAAGCATAAAATATAAAACCAACATCCTCTCTCCACCAGACTGTAATTTTAAGTCTCTAACCCTTTCCCTTACAATAAGTCACAACTCATTATCTCAGTTGCTGGCTTGCTGCTTTACACACGTCTCTTCTTCATTACTACAGTGTAGCTGAAGACTTATTTCCTTCCATACCAATTTTGTTACCATTAAGGTGAGTCAACCGCACAATTACCAACTTCTGTTGCACTTTTTAAATTCAACTATCCAAGTATCCAACATCCCTTATTCACCTGGCCGCTATTACCTCATAGAGCATAACACTTATTATTGCTATTTTACTTGATATCATGATCAACTACAGACAGGTAAATTTAATAGAGAGACTGCAAAATCAACTGTCACTATGAGGAGCAGAAAATAGCACTTAGACTTTGCGCTGCTGTACCTTTACTCTTCTAGTTTTCTTCTCCCTCTGACCTTCTAATTTTCTACCAGTTGATGTAGATTCCATTTTGAAAAATGATGGATCTGTGAAGCGTTTCAAACATGCACCAGCACCCGCAACATCATACCTGCAACATATTAAAACACCAATAACATAAGGGACTTATGCCTTCCTACAGGAATGGAATATTCATAGATATACAGATAAAAGAAGCCTACTTGTCAAGAAGGAAGAGTCGAGGAGGACCACGACACTCTTCATAAGAGTCCATCACAAATCGAGGTAAATCTCCCCGAGTAACCACACTCTGATCCGTATGGAGATTTGGGTGCCAGTAAACACCTGTGACATATAGATACATAGAGTGATGAACACAATCCCAAACACAAACTGCTTCACATAAATAGTTTTCGCTACTCTAAAATGTAAGCGACTTTCACAATTCCTAATATTGTCTCAAACTCAATAGTTAACAACACTGTTAAAACTTTAACTACAACACATCCAAATAAAGGAATGTAAATTCTCAAAAAACTGTGTTTCACACTGTCACTAGATTTATCATGGAGACAGGAAATGATCATGATACGTGTTTGCTTACCAGATTACCACCAAACAGTATATACTATATAGGCATTGAACCTACCAAATAATGAAACAGTTCCAAGTCAACAGGAAGTAGGTTACAGAAAATCCAAAATTATGCAAGGTAGGATTAAATGAATGGGGGGTCATATAACCTAATATAACAAACCATATTATCATTCATGAGATCAACGGCGCATCACCTTTAACAGGGTAAATGGACTATCATATGCTCCCTTTTACTGAACAACATTTTCAAATAGGCTGTTGACCAGCAGGCACTAATGAGTAGCCGATTAGCTACTTCAAAGGAAAAAAGAAGGGATAAAATGAAAAGTTGGAAAAGAAAAAGTACACAAACTCTTATAATTCCTCATTAAGGGCTTATCCTAGTGACGTCACTGTACAAGTCATAACTGAAAAACATCTACTGCGTATTATTCTTCAATTCACTAATAAAATTAAGGAAAGACAAAAATATCCACAACTACAATCAATATTCTTATTGTCACCCCAACATACATTCTGCTACAACATCCTAAAGAAAATGCACAATCCATCACACTGCAATTTATCTGTTTGAAAAATAATTATTAGTTTCACCTGTGTTGTAGAGAAAAGCTGTATGGCTAGTTTGGGAGAGAAGTGTCCTTTCAATTGAAGGAAATTCAGCTTCTAGTTGCTGGACACGAACTATCAGACCATGACCTCTACCAGCAGTAGCCATGACTTCTTCATGTAAGTCATGAAATATTTCGGCTGCAAACCTGATTATAATTAGGAGAAATTTATCATTTGTCAACAGTTCTGCAAGAAAATTATCAAAACAAAAGCTTTCACGAATCCAACCCCCACCAAAAAAAAGTTAAAAATTCGAACAAATGAATATAACTTATCACACAATGTCTTTGAGCTACTTGAAAATTTTAATAATGTGGGCAAAGACCTAGATTTGTTCCAAAAGTGTAAGGCGTTCACTTGTTACGTAATGTCTGCACCATCCATTGTGTACTAATTGCATGCTTAATGCCTAATGCACCTTCTCTTAGTAAAAGTGGTTTATTGGAAATCTCAACGGGACCAACCATATTGACAATGATCCATTTTCATAAAGCGCACAAGGACAATGCAGGTAGCTTAAATAAAATTCTTTATTTGACAGCCCTTTTGTAGTTATTTTACAAAGAAAAATGGCGACTAAGAGACAAACTAAACCAACCCCTTTTGTTGATAATCTGGGTATGCTTGTACATGGATTTGACAAACACCATCAACCTTGTTCCGTAACAGCTTTCTCTAAATTCTGATAATTCCTCTTTCAAAACTAGTACTACACAAATAAAAGTCTTTTTGGGCTTTCCTTACATTACATCAGGTACAAAATTTTCAAATCCTTTAACCTGAGTACTACAGTCTACTTAACCAGCCCATATATTTATCAATATCAGATGGAAAAGTTGGTGCTTTGAACTGCCTAAATCTAACTGTTAGTCTGCATTCTTGATCCAACTTAGGATTTTCAACTAGGTACAAGGTTTTCCTTTGCCTTTATTTACCTATCATTGCTGATCACATTCAGCTGTTAGACTAGCTGTTAACTAGGTACAAGATTGCCTTTATTGATTTCTTTTGCCTTTATTTAACTGTTAGACTACAAGATTTCCTGCCAGCTGATCACATTGAGCTATTGACCACAAGATTTCTTTCCTCGAGGCTTAATTACTTCCAAAAGAAATCAATACAAATTCATTATTCTATGCATCAACGACCGCTCCTCAGGATCAAATCACATATACCTAATCTCCTAGTCTTATAGTACGATAACCATACTCAATACACACAAACGAATTCGTCCGAATTAAATCTAAAAGCCACATACTCCTATCCTTGTTATAATTCGCTAGAATAGACTTTAAATAAACACAATAATCTTAACAAACTAAAATAGCATGACACCAAAAAGTACACTGTAAAATCAAAGCACTTCCATTTACAGAAACAATCAAATTCAACAAAGTTAAAAACAACAATTCAAATCAAAGCAACATCCAAATTCAGCAAAAATTAAATTAAATTAAATTAAAAATTAAAACAAAAATTGCATTCTAAGTCAACGTAAACGCTAAGCAGATCTCACTTACCTCATCAATTCACCAAATTCAAAAAAAAAAAAAAGACAATAACATAATCACAAAAAAAAAAAATCATTCAAAATTCTTCAAAATCAAAATTTCAAAAAAATTCAAAAAAAGCGAGTTGAAGAAGAAACTAACTCAGCTAAGTCACCGAGTTGACGAAGAACGCCAACAAGTCCAGCCATGGCAACACCTTCAAGCAAAGCTTCAGGATCATCTTTATCTGCTACTTTATACAACTCCGGATCTGCTAAACTGTATTCACTTCTTAATTGATACCTATTTAACGGCATTTCTAATTTATACTTTCACTAAAAATTTTATATATAAAATTAAAATAAAATTTAGTTGAATTTCTTCAATTGTAAACCCTAATTTCAACTGCAACTTCTTCTTCGTCTGATGATGAGGAGGTTGAAGATGAAGATGAAGATGATGAAGGTGATGATGACGTGTCACATTGAACCATGAACAGAAGAAATTTGTGGAAAAATTAGCCACCTAAAATGGCTGCAAAAATTTATGTGGAAAGTAAGAGAAAAGGAGGAGAGAGAAAGTTTCTGAGGGAAAATATGGAAGACTGAAAGAGTGACAGTAAAAAGAGGGTAATAAGAAGAACATTTAATTTTTTATTTAATTTTTTTATTTTTAATTTTTTGGTGGAATTTTTTTTTTTTTTCTTGGGTTGTTTAAATAATTAAATTACATTTACTAAGGGAATAAATATTTTGCAGAGAATCATGCCATTTTTGTAGGGGGGAATTAATTTAATGATGAATGAATGAAAACAGTAAATAATTTTTTGTAATGTGAAGGAAGGAAATATTACGTTAGTTTGAAGTTGTGAATGAAGATAAGTTGATGAGGCGCACAATTTGGAGATTTATGTGGTCCTTTTCATACACTTAAATTCTTAGGGAGTACACTAGTGTATTTATCATAATAATTACTGTGTTAGTAGTTGCATAGTTGGCTATAAGATTCTGGTTGGTTGGTTACTAGTGAATCTCTCGTTTGGTTTTTACTCTATGTGTTTTTAGGGTTTGTTTATATTTATAAGAACAACTTAATTAAGTATGAAGTNTTCAGCAAAAATTAAATTAAATTAAATTAAAAATTAAAACAAAAATTGCATTCTAAGTCAACGTAAACGCTAAGCAGATCTCACTTACCTCATCAATTCACCAAATTCAAAAAAAAAAAAAAGACAATAACATAATCACAAAAAAAAAAAATCATTCAAAATTCTTCAAAATCAAAATTTCAAAAAAATTCAAAAAAAGCGAGTTGAAGAAGAAACTAACTCAGCTAAGTCACCGAGTTGACGAAGAACGCCAACAAGTCCAGCCATGGCAACACCTTCAAGCAAAGCTTCAGGATCATCTTTATCTGCTACTTTATACAACTCCGGATCTGCTAAACTGTATTCACTTCTTAATTGATACCTATTTAACGGCATTTCTAATTTATACTTTCACTAAAAATTTTATATATAAAATTAAAATAAAATTTAGTTGAATTTCTTCAATTGTAAACCCTAATTTCAACTGCAACTTCTTCTTCGTCTGATGATGAGGAGGTTGAAGATGAAGATGAAGATGATGAAGGTGATGATGACGTGTCACATTGAACCATGAACAGAAGAAATTTGTGGAAAAATTAGCCACCTAAAATGGCTGCAAAAATTTATGTGGAAAGTAAGAGAAAAGGAGGAGAGAGAAAGTTTCTGAGGGAAAATATGGAAGACTGAAAGAGTGACAGTAAAAAGAGGGTAATAAGAAGAACATTTAATTTTTTATTTAATTTTTTTATTTTTAATTTTTTGGTGGAATTTTTTTTTTTTTTCTTGGGTTGTTTAAATAATTAAATTACATTTACTAAGGGAATAAATATTTTGCAGAGAATCATGCCATTTTTGTAGGGGGGAATTAATTTAATGATGAATGAATGAAAACAGTAAATAATTTTTTGTAATGTGAAGGAAGGAAATATTACGTTAGTTTGAAGTTGTGAATGAAGATAAGTTGATGAGGCGCACAATTTGGAGATTTATGTGGTCCTTTTCATACACTTAAATTCTTAGGGAGTACACTAGTGTATTTATCATAATAATTACTGTGTTAGTAGTTGCATAGTTGGCTATAAGATTCTGGTTGGTTGGTTACTAGTGAATCTCTCGTTTGGTTTTTACTCTATGTGTTTTTAGGGTTTGTTTATATTTATAAGAACAACTTAATTAAGTATGAAGTTGAGTTTAACTTATCAAGGGACTTGGGTCCTGTTCTTGTCAACTTATTTTTGCTCATTTGAACTTATTTTTACTTAACTGATCTTATTTATGTTGAACTGAACTTATTTTTGCTGAACTCATTAACAATTTATTAAGGATTGAAATTGATTTTTGCTGAACAGAACTTATTTTTGTTGAACTGAACTAATTTGTACTCATCTAAACTTATTTGTATTGAACAGAATTTATTTTTGCTGAAAAAAGTAAAAATAAGATGAGCAGAACGAAACCTTGGTAATTAAGTCACTACTTATATTTTTGGAAAGTTATATTGACACTTCTCTATGTGAGTAGAGTATTGAAAATTGTAGTCCATATTATCTCCCTCAAAGAATTGTCAATATTGCTTTTTTCATTTTTACCATTTTGACAAATTTATGCCAACCAAATACTTTGATGAATTTATACTTCTTAAAAATTAGAAATTCTCATGTCCTATGCATAAACATTATTACCAAAAGTAACAATGTCATAATAGCATGTTAAAATATTACCATAGAATAGGTTAATAATATCCATAAAATGATTAAAGTTAGATTATATATCCTATATAACCTTTGTACTACAATAATTTTACTCCTGATTTATATTTTTATACAATTATACACCAATGTATGTATGCTATATTATTTTTGACGTGCCAGCGAGCAAAACATTAGTAGCGTCAGAAAGGTCCAAATATATCAGCATGTCTTCAGCTTGGAATATTAAAATACTCTGTTAAAAAATTTGGCCACTTTGGGTTTATCTAAAGAAAACTCTGGCAATCTATTTAATAAATCAATATATTTTGAAAGAATATATTGTTAGAATAGACCATTATCTATTTTGTTTGGTTTAATAAATAAGCAAGTTGGATACATACCTTAAGTTTTCAGTTATACAATTTTAATCACAAAGAAATCATTCACATGATTTGAGACTTTGAGTCAGTTGACTTGGTGATGTTCCCTTACTAATTTACTATAAATAAATATATCATGTCTCACTACATTGACTAACACTGCATGTGTTTGGATGAGAGAATTTGGAAGGTGAATGAAGGAGGTTTGAAAGATTATTTATGGCTCATATATAAACTTCGGATCTTGTTGTAACATTTAGACACTTCATTTTAAACCAAAATTATGCAATGTTTTATAAATGTACGTGACTAACACTTCTAGCATAATCCAAGTAACATATTTCGTTATATGTTATGACAAGGGACTAAGCTAAGGGAGAAACATGGATTGAAAAAAATGGCTTATGTCCTTTTTGAACAACCTAATTCTCTCTAACGTTAAGTTAAGTTTTTTGACCACCTTATAGTGGTGATTTGAATTTGTTATTCAACCCACTATAAGGTTGCATTGACAAATAGTTCTTTGGGGCATAAATTTCATCTTTTTATTCATGAGTTTAAAACATTATTTATGCAATATATGTGTGTATGCATTTCAACAACAATAATATAGAGTAGCATTGAAACTATAGAGCTAGAGATAAATTGGTGTTACCAAAAAAGCTATAGAAGGTGATTTGTCAAAGGAAATTAGTGCTAATTGAGATAGTGCATTTGCTAATGATTTTAAGGCAACAAATGACAATTCAATGGCCTATGTAATTACAAATTTTACAATTTTAATAGGTTTATGTAATGATGTGATCATCTGACATAATTAATTTAAGTGGACTAGTGATGTGTTGAAGTAAAATGAAGATGAGATAAAACGCTATAATAATATGACCTACGTGCTTAAGTGATATGATGTCAATAACTCTGTTGATTATCGATATCATGATAAGTAACAAATTGACTTTCACCTGGGGGTATGCAAATTCCAATTGATCAAAAACAAATGATCTTTACATCATATGTCATTGACATTAGTTAATACAAGTAAAATAAATATTATTATTCATTAATAGAGAGGAAGAGTAGTGGGTCTAATCATGCAATCTTTGCTTAAAAGCTTTGGGTTCATTGGTGGATGCTTACAGTTGTTTTACTCTTGGTCTATATGCCCACTATATGGTGCTTACATCACATATTTACATTTGTATTATGAAACCTCAAGTTCAACCACTGTACGGAACATTTTATAAATTAAATTAACAAAAGTTTGTTATGGTGGTAGGAATGATTTTGCACAAAGGTCAAAACTACCACCACCAAAACTAATTGGTAGTTCATAGTTAGTTCAAAAATTGTTTCCTTTTTAACTATTGAATACAGTGGAAATTAGGAGAATTGCTCTAATACCCTAGCACAATCATGCTGAGGTATGCGATGGCATATGCTATTAACAAGCCACCAAAGTTTTATCAATCAAATACATAATTATATTTCATCTATTTTAGTCGAAGTAATTACAGAGGCATTTAAAAACATCATATTATAAATAAATTTTTTTTAATATTTTTTTCACAATAATTCCGTAATATGATTGTAAAAATAGATAATAATTAGAAGTATTTTTTTAAAAATATAAAAAAATCATGAAAGCCTCTTTTTATTATCTATAATGATTGCAAAAGAAATTAATATTACTATATGAGCTCCATTATTAATATAATTAGATAATTAACATATATAAATTTTGGCGGCGGTTTCTCAAACAGCCACGGAAGAATTTTCAAAAGCATTAATGACATTATAAAAGTGTCAAGTCTCTTGAGCAAATTACATTCGATTTTTTTTTGAAAGATTGGGAAACATTTTTTTCCTTTCGGATTGAATGTGATTCCGTCACTCATGCTAGGATAGTTACGAGTCATATCAACTAAGAATCATGTGTCGTATTTATTTCGCCCTTTGGTGTGACCGACATAGATTATGTCATGTAGGCTATAGAGATAGGTCTTTCTACGTCAACTTTAAAGCTTGTGATAAGTATGATTTTCCTACCTAGTCGTTCTTGCAAATTATGGCAAATAAGGCCTTGAGATAAACGAATCCCATCCACCTATCAATAGCAAAATTGGACATGCCAAAATAAAAATATAGAGACTATACATTTATAAACTCAAATAAATGAAATAGACTTCCAAGCCTAGTAGCTTAACACACTAATGCATACATACTTGTGGACGTTACTAATGTACTAAACTACTAATATAGTATTCCGTACTTCGTATACTTGTTGGACCTTTGATTGAATTACAAGAATGCACTTTACTTTCTGAGTTTCTGGCCCAAATTCTACTTCAACTCACAATGCCATAAGTTGGAGTCGTTAGACTCATACGCTAATTTGATTCAATAACATGAAGCGAATGGTCAAAGTTGACACTACTCACAATTTAAACTAAATTTGGGTCGAAAATTTTAAGGTGCTTAAATAGTTGGGTTAGCGAACATGAATAGATAATAAATAGGCCGAGTTGCATAATAGTTAACACCACACAACTCAACCTCCTAATTGTGAGCTCTAGGCCTCTAGCTGGTGTGACATGATGGCCCTGAGTATGACATGAAAGTTATGCTTTTCATTAAATAATATTTAGAACATCACAAAATATCCCATAACTCGCCTCTCCACAGTAAGTCATCATGGTAAATAACAACTCCAGGAAGCATATTAAGAAGAAAATGAATGATTGAAGTACACTAGAACAACAATAACTTCTGTATTCTACTTTTGATACCACATTTGATCAGAAACCCAAATCCTGATCCCAAGTCAACTCTAGATTGAACTATTCTTCTTCAAAATGCGGAAAAAAAAAAAAAAAAAAAAAATCAGTTCTAGCTGAAAAGATAGTATATCATGTTGGGATGTTGCTGCTCTCGTATAAAAGCAGTTCGTCCTTCTCTTCTACCATGTCTGTTATATGTAGTGTTTATCTTGTCGACAAGTTAGTTCCTTAACTCATTGCACTACATTAGAAGATACAAGGATTGGTTTGCCAGATCCCTGAAGCAAAACTGAAGGTTCAACGCAAATTAAGCAAAATTCAGAACATGAATGAAACCATAATGTAGAGCCACTTCAATCTTAATTACAAGGCTATGATCCTACTCGCACGTTATATCTTACGACAAGCAGCAACAAATATGTCAAATCCATCCCCTTTCACCCCAAAATGATAGAAAAAATTTAAGTGTCCAATCTGAACAGTACGATGGCATGAGAGAAAATGCGAGAAGGTAATAGATATCGAATATCAATACTACGGAAGTCAATCTATAAAGAACTCTTGTCAATTCAACAGTATTTAGTAATAGAATGCATAGCACTAATGTTAGCAACACAATATTGTTACATGTGCAGAGGGGAACTAGCAAAAAAAAAAAAAAAAAAAAAAAGAAACATCTCACATGCCTGAGTATGCAGATCAGATGGTCAGCACAGCAAGATAGGTTGCCAACAACTCAACAAGGCGTCTTGACGTTGTCGACTTTCGTATTCCTGTGGAAAGAAACACTTAATTCAGAATATTAAAACATAAAAAAAAATTCTAGTAGCCATCTAAAAGATGTTTACAAAAGCGAGCATCTCAGTGAAAGTATTTTCTTGTCTCTTGAGGCACAAGGCTTTTAGAAGACTCACAAGGTGTTATCATGAACAATGACAGATTTACAGCAGTTACACCAGATTATCTTGTACAACACCTCTTATCCCATCTCTTTTTCTCAGAAGATCGCACAAGAAAAGTATTATAAGACAATCAACTATGCAATCGGGTATTGAACACAATATCGTCAGTGTAATGAATTATTGACTATCGTTCTGCTAAAATATTGTCTACCATAAATACAAAGGTCAATTAAGATTATAGTCGTGTTGCGTCCTCCATTACTAATGGAAACAGAAGTATGATCAATCTTATCCACCAGCTAATCTATTTAACTCGTATAAACAGAAGCATAGAAAGAATATATTGAAGTAGCAACTTAACTCAGCTGTTCAACATTCTAAAAGCACTCTGGACAACAGTTAAATGCAACGTATACCGAAAAAATATTGGATGAACAAGCAGAATTAGAGCATCTATAATCTTCTGTTTGATATTGTGTTGTCAGAAGGGATGGAAACAGCAGCAGATCTTACATTGGATGTCAGTAGAGCCACCTGCAACTGCTCCTATCGTCCTCAAGGAAATAAAAGGAGAACTTGATCATGAGAACAAATATGCAGAGGTAGAAAGAGAGGATAAGTGGCACATGGAGATAGAATACTCGTAGCTTGAATGAACAAAGATTTGCCATGGAAGACCATCAATGACGTGCATTTCTGCAATTTTATAATCAGAACATCTGAGAAGATTAGATAGGGAAAAGCATTGCCTCGCCAAACATCGCATATTACAAGTTGGAAGCGACATGATACAAAATTTCTTTGTTGGAGACCTTCATATATAATTCAAATCAGGGGGTGACCAAGCAACAAACTCACATAAAAAATACCACCTTCACCACCAGTCCACCAATTAACACTTGCAATAGACCATTATAGAGAGGTCATATGTTTGCCACTGAACAAAACCAGTCATATTATTAGTAGATATTTTCCAAAGTAGAAACTTCATCAAAGGAATTTAAAAAACGAAGAATTCTCTCTTATGTTCAATCAATCAAACCATTAGTCCTAAAAGTGGAGTCAGCTACATGAACCAAGAATGCATAATCCAATGCGATCATCAAACCTTGCTTATTCATATCAGCAGTAATCCCCTCCGACCACGTCGTCTTCGGTCTTCCTTGACTCCCCTTCGAAGATCACCATGATCCCAATATTCTATCCTTCATATGGCCCATATGGGTGCATCTTGCAATCTTCATTTTACATGCCCAAACCAGCATAATGGTTTCCCCTTTATTTTATCCTCATATCCACAACTCAACTTTCCTCCGAATATCTCAATACTTAATCCTATTTCTTACTATGGTCCCACAAATCCATCTCTCAAAATTCAGTACTCACATCTAGGGAAAAAAGAAACACAACACCTCAAGAATCTCAACTCTTAACAGAATACATCATTGAGTGAAACTTGTACGAAAAACATATTCATTAGAATCTTCAGCTCAAAATAAATAATAGAACACTAAACTGACCTACCCAAACTTACCTTTCACAATAATAGCACTGAAAAGGCACGCCAACAAACTCAAACTGTGGCATGAGGAGTGCCAATCTTTTAACACAAAATGCACTCTTTTCCCTCTACCTAAGCTCGAAATTCCTAATCAACAGATTAAAAAAGTCAGTTCAATACTCCAGCAAAACCAGCTAGGGTTGAAATTCTGTTTCATTTGGAAGAAAACACCCCTTACAGGAAAATTCCTTCTCCCATTATCCTTACTTTCTATGCAATTTCTTTTCTAGGGGTACTGTGTTGAAAAATATTATACATAAACAAGACAATTCAATCAAAACATGTTCCCTTCAAACTAAACACAAAAGAGCAATAGATTCATCAATTTACTCGAAAGACTTCAGCTAATCATTCAAATTTTTATTGTATTTGTGTATGCCTGTGAAATGAGCAGCCGTTGACCACTGCCTATAAAAAGTAATCTCAAAGAAGAAAAAGAAACTGAATACCTTATTCACTTATGTGTTATCTCATGTTATCCAACGGAAAACTAAGAGCTGAGCTGAGCTTAAATTGAGTGGCTGCAGAAGCATGGCACCATCAGCTGGATTACAAAGCACAACACGATCATCTGATAACCTGCTTTTACTGTCTTCACAAAAAACAAAAGAATTCAATTGTGTGGCACAAATATGTAAAGTAAAGCTGATCATAAGATGAGCTGAACCTGGCCTTCACAACAGATTGTCTGAATAGAAAGACAGACATAAATGACCCCAAAACAGATGGACCACCCACCTCATCATGCCATCATTGATTGGCTCTAATTATTGCAGACATGTCCCTTCAGAAGATGCCTCACACTATCCATGATCTATCAAAAAATTAAATTTCCTAAAAGTGCCAACGTCCAATAGCTAATCATAAAAACGCAAGAATCTGTTGTTCCACTGTGTAGGACCTAACATATTCTCACTAAATGACTAAATTATGCACCAAGCCACTGAATTGCACACAGGAGAAAATTATGCTTAGTCCCATCAACATTAGCATTCACAGGTATTAAGGAATATATAGCTCATTAAAATATGGTGATGACGAATTTTTGCAGTTTCCTGTCCATCAGACATTTAGGGCTTCAGAGATCTATCCTAGTTATAGCATCTTCCTAGCTTAATTTAGCTAATTTTTGTCGCTGAATGATGTTGTGCTGATAGTATTGCCATCTTTGAACAGATCATTCTTGTGCGATGTTTACTACTACACAATGAGATCATGAGCTGATAATAATCACAAAGCTTAGACCTATTCAAATCCTAGCGCGTCACACATTTAATGAAACATAGAGTAAAAGATAATGCATAGTATTCATAAAACCAGTTTGACTACAGATCTTCACAGAAACTTCAGACTATAGTCAAGATAGTACATACAAATCTCAGCAATAAAACACAATATACTGTTAATACATACTATGAAACCAGGAGCAAAAGCCTATCATATAGTTAATGACATCATCGAAATTACAGTGAATGAGGAAGAGGAATATGCATTATAATAATGAAACATACACAACAAGATAAAATAAGTATAAGCAGCAAATGCAGCCTGTTTAGTCTAGAAGCAAGGCCACAGTTCCCTCCTGTGTCAATTGCTTGCAATATGACTTAAACATCAATTGTTTACCACAATTAGCAGACTCAGTCATGGTCATTTAAACAGAAAGATGCATAGTCTTCTTTACCGATGAAGACTGCAAAGTATAAATTGCTTACCTTAGTTTCCAAGCAAGAAAGCGATAAGATTGACATAAAATCACAAAACTGGCTTTTATTCGATCCTTGCTCAAGTTGATGGCTCCCCTCTCCAACCAGCAGGCTGGCTTCACACCTTGACCATGAATTAGCTAGATAAACTTAATGCAGTGGTCAGCAACATCTGATTGCATAGCTACAGAATTGGCTAGTTCTAAGATATTTGATAAAAATGATTTGTTTCGATGACTCATAGTTTTATGAATAATCTTCGACATCTAAAGCAAAACAGAATATCACCTCTAGTCCGATACTAATATAGATATAGATAGATGGATAGAAGAAGTACGAATGCAGGAAAGCAACACCGTATCAGCATTGCTGAGAGAATCTGAGTAAGCGCAGACTCAACGCAGGAAAACCTGTTCAACTTCAAAAGAACTAAAACAAAACAGGATGGGCTTATCTACAATAATTTCGTGATTTTATGCTTGCTCCAACCAAGAATGCTAGTAAGAAAGTCATATGACTACAAAAAATGCAGCCAGTCGTATCACATACTTATGTTACAGAGGAAACCTACTATTCCATGTAAAATAATCCAGATACTTAAAATTTACAGGATACAAAAACAATTCCACAAGAAGTGTTCGTTCATGCGTCCTATCCTCTTTATGAAAGCTACAAAAGAGATATGGACACAAATACACTTGTTCTACACATTTTATATGTAAGTACTGCTGCAGAGTGAGACATTGACTTGGACTACACAAGTGGGGTACTAGTACTTAGTCCAGATGGAGCATTTAGTCAAAAAAAAAAAAGGCCTAAAGGTAAAAGTGACCATAGAATGTTGTTGGATCCAATCCAGGAAAAAAAGCACAAATATCAATCACATACCTACATCAAGTGAAGTGGAAGCTTCTACCACAAAATACAGAACATAAGTTTCTCATAAAATTTATGATGTAGTCTATATGTTTATTGAACAATGTTGAAGGCTAGACATGTATTTATAAACTACTCCGTACACAATTGTTTAACACTTTGAATTTCATTTTCTATAAATTCAAACAACAACAGGCATTTCTCAAAAGAACAATTACAACTATACAAACTCAACAGTTACATATCATTACAATTAATTCAACAAGACAGACAACAAAAACCAACAAGCTATGCAAACAGAACCTGGGAACTCGAAGGAGTCAAATCAGAAAATGCCATAGGAGCATCCTCAACATGCCATCGAACAGCAAATCTCAATTTCCTCTCTGAATTGACTTCTAGGTTCACCTTCGAAATCTGACCCACGGCTACATGAAGATCCCGACCAACAACATAAATATTGGAATCCCAGGAATTCACAGAGAAAGGCTTGCATATTTGATCTGGTAAAGGCTGACCTTCAACAGCTTCCCATGAATCGGAATTCAGGTCATAGACCTTAAGCTTCATCCTCTCATGTTCCGAGACAATAAACAGACAATCAAAAACAACAACACTCGAGCCAGTCCATCCTTCTCGTAGTCCAACAGCCATATTCTCCCAGTTATTAGTTCTTGGATCATAAATCTGACCCCGAGGCGAGACAAAGAATGGCCATAACCAGCCTTCTGTCACAAGAAGTTTCCCATCAAGAACAGCCGCATCATATGAGGCCATATTTGTTCCCATACTTGCAATACGGTGCCAACAACCTTTGCTGGGATCCAACACCTCAGCTGCATCAAGCTCATAAAGATCTGAACTATTCCCCCCTGCCACATATACTAACCCATCAATCACCCCACTCGCAAAAAATGATCGAGCTGTTATCATTTGATTCATCACAGTCCACCGGTTCTTATGTATTTCATATTTCAAGACAACATCAAGAGAGCAATCGACATCAGACATCATACCGCCACAGACAAACAAAGCGCCTTCATTTGGTACAGAGACACACCTAAAACCATGAGGGCAAACTTTATCCCTACAAGGCATTTCGGGGATCGCATGCCATGTAAAATGTGTAAGGTCAAGAACCAACCACTGTATCTTTCCAGTACATTTATGAAAAGTTAACACAAATAACCAAGGATGATATAACCCTAACTCCTTCCTCCGAGTAAAAAACCGTTCCTTACTACCGAGCAACAAATGCCATCGCTTACACACCGCCCTACAAGCGCCATGGCTTTGAACCGGAATCCTCAACAAACAATTTAGAGCAACATCATCAGGAAGTCCTGGTATAAGAGGTTGTCCTTTTATAGCTAACTCCAAATCTGAAGAAGGATCAACTAAGTGTGACTTAATTGCAGCTACCCTAAACTTTGGAGATAGTGAAAGCTGAGAATCACCAAGCTTAAAAACTGGTGAATGCTTTGAAGATATCCTCACTCTTTGCATTTTTACTTCTTTTAACCCTTAATTATTGTACACAAATCAAAACCCCAACTCCAAATTTTTGGGTTATTCCAACTTATATAAACCCTTTGTCTCCAATATATCAAGTGGTACCAAATTGTTTCTCCCCTAAACTACAACAAAGCAAACAAACCACTTTCAATTCATTACTTTCAAAACAATATATAAGCAACTAAACTATAAACTAACAAAATATCAAATTAACACATAAGTATTAAGCAGCTAACAAAAAAAAACATCAATTTTATTCAAATTTAGAGCACAAAAAAAAACAAGATTAAAGATGGAATGAACATTAACCAACAGTAATAAACTAATAATCATTCAACAACCCACCAAAATTAGATGTTATCTTAACTTTGTTGTAATTAATTGAAGCAACCCCAGATCAAAAATCAAATAAAGATCGAATTTTTAATAAAAAAAGTGAGCAAAATTAAAGTGATTTTAAGAGAACCCAAATATAAAAAATAAGGTTTAAATAATAAAAAAAAAAAAAAAATTAAAGCGAACCACAAAATAAAGTTTAAAAAAAAAAAAAAAAAGATTACCATGGAAGAAGCAAAATACATGCACTTTACAGAGGATAGATAGCTGGAATTATGTGTATGTATGAGTAATTTGTATCTGTGTTTTTAAGGCAAGTTGTTGAGATTATTACAGAGAATTAGAGATTAGGAAGGAAGGGAGGACCCTTCTATTTTTCTCCATTTATATGATATTTTGATGAACATAACTTTTATTTTGGGTATTCTATTTTTGTTGTTTTAATTTATGAAAATATTGGATACATATCTAGAGAATACATTAGATAAATGACTACAGATGGCCCATGTACCAAGCCCATGGGCCTTGTGCTATAGCGGGCCGTGTTAATAAAATTATTTGTGTTGGGTTCGGTTCGTGTCGAATTTTAGAAAATTACATCTCACTTTGTATCGGGTTGATACGTGTCGTGCCTTATTTAATTTTTACCATATTATGATTATTTTTGTTAAAAATCGGTGTGTCAATGACTTAACATACTAATCAGGTCGTCCCTTATATATTGTGTTGTTTTGTGCGCTTGTCATAAGGTATATATTAATAATTCAAAAAATATATTATTCGGTCTTCACAAATTGAGGGACAACTTAATTAGCAGCCTCTATATTTTGTGTATAATAAAAGATAGAGTAGATTAATAGTTTATATATATGTATTTATTTACTTGGTACAATTCTGATTAAAAAAGCTACATAATTTTTTATTTTTTTTCTCGTTATCTCGTATAATCGATCTACCATTCGAATCCATCACCCTATTTCCCAAGTATAACAAGATACTACGAGTAGTTCTATAAGTGATTACGAGAAGAATTTTTCGATGGGTTTCACACTTGACACTTACACTCCACATTTATAGTATGTCTCAAGTACAATTAACGCACTCAATTAATTCTTCCTAGAAAAACACTTTACAAGATCAGAAGAACTTCTCGGCAGTAAGGATGATGCCGCGACATGGTAACAGAAACCATTTCTTTAGGTGGATTTACAAACACAATGATGGTGTAAACAACTCAAATCACACTACCACCACCACAAACAACAACATTGCCTCGTAGGCTCGTAGCTCATAACTCATTATTGTACTTGATTTGATTCATTCATAATCATGGTTATTATCCAAATATGAGACATTTGGTTTGTTTTAGATTGTTCGGCATAACCTACCTGTTCTCATAATTTGCTTAAGATTATGGATTGCATTATCTAAAAGCTAATGCTGCTGTACAAGTGCTGTTTTATGGCCTAACACATGCATAGAATTGAAACATCCACTGAATTTATGTATATGAAACCATGGTTTCAATTCCATTATTCTTTGTATTCAAGCATAGATTGGAAGAAAATCGAAACTGTACCATGCAGCTAGAGCAAGAGGGATAGGAGAAGCGGCTGATAGGCTTCTTGCAAGCGCGCAGCTAGCCAGGGAGCCATCAGCCAAGGTAGAGTAACAACAACAATAAGAATGACATCGTGTCATCAAAGCAAGTTAAGCAACTATTGGAGAAGGCAGAGGATGGAGTTAGAGAAAGTTGTGAGAAAAAGCCTTTGAAACAACACTCTACATATTGCCAAGGTTGCTCTTTACCTTGCCACTGATGAGCCTCAATTGACTACATCAGTGGCCAAGTTTTTATTATGATTTTTAAAGATTACGCTTACTATTAACATAAAAAAGTCAAGTTTAAATCTCGATCATGTTATTTCAATACTTAATAATTAAATTTTATATGAAGAGGCGGTATGATAGTGTATAAAATTTATGGATTCCTTGATTTCAATATATCAATTCTTGATTGAGTTTGATCCATGGACAATGTTCCGTATATAATAACACAAAGATCGGTCGTATATGGATTTTAGCACGCACTGTAGACTGTAGAGTGTCAAAGTGACACTTTCGTTTGTCCATATATTTGTGTCCCATCTCAAGAGTGAGAGCGGCCAATAAGCCAGCTACATAAAAAACTTGATTTTGGCACTTGTTTATTGAATTGTTGTTGCCAGTCTCCAATATTTGTCTCTACCCTTCAAACCAAAGGAAATGTACGTACGTAGGTCACCTCAATCTCAACTCCATTATTGTGTACGTACGTATGAAATTAGGCAAGTGGTCTACAAATCAGACACTTATATGATAACTAAATTGATTTTCACATTTTAGGGTTAAATTCAAGCTACATCTCAAAGTTATTTTGATTTGGAATTGACTAATATAGTACATAAATTACTCCCTCGGTTTTTTTTTTTACTTGCTACATTTACTTTTTCGCATCTTCCAAGACACAATTTATAAAATTAATATCTCGAGTTTGGTATAATAAAAAATTATAAAAATTATATTTTCGGAAAATATACATCAAGTCGAATCAAATAAGATCCTATATGACTATGTTTTCGTTACTTATTAAGTTATAACGTGAACAGTGTCAAAAATCCTAATGTAGCAGCTAAAAAAAGACCGATGGAGTAATTAAAATCTAATCGATCCAATCTAAATAAAAAAAAATTGTTCAATGTCAATCATGTTATCATTATAATTAATTGGCAATAAATTTAGACGCCACAGACTAACAATTCAAATTGACACAAAGTGAGCAAACCTAAATTAAAGGTTTCACTACCTAATCGACTCAACTCAATAGTTTGAATCAATCTCGACAACCTATAAGGAAAAAAAAAGTACTTGAAAGAGTACGATCATTGACAAGCTAGATTTGAACTTTGAGAATAAATATGTCATCAATATCTTTCTCCATACTTTATAAGGACATTAATGTTGTACTAAAACTAATATAGTGACAGTAATAGTGGAACATCTAAAATTAAGAGTGAATATAATATGTAATTTTTGGTGCAGATCTAGTTATTAAAGGGTGTAACCAATATATTTACATATATATAACTGATGTCGTTGCAACTACACTAGAATAATTTATCATATCAAATCTTCTAAGTGTATTTCGAGAGGGTATGTGCATGCATATATAAAGGAGTTTAAAATGTACTACTTCTGTTTTTTTAGTTGCAACATTTTAAAATGTGTACTATTCATGCTTTAAGCTTTGTTTTATGATTCATGTATAAAGAGGAATATAATGAATATGGATCTCGTTTGAATCGTCCTAATGTGTACTTTATTAATATATATTTTTATTATAATTTATACAAATATATAATTAGAGTTATAAATTGTTAAAAATATGTCTCGGCAAGTGTGAAAAGTAAAATGTTGCAACTAAAAAAGAACGGAGGGAGTACAACTTAAGTTGATGGTTGAGGTCCTAAAAACACTTTATATACTCTATTACGCTCCCTTACTTTATATAAATGCATGATATGTTGATGCATCATGGGTGCTTCTATATCTAGAGCTAATTAATATTTCATTTGAAGATGAGGGGTGGATATTGAACTCGTGAATGTGAAGTCACGTTGGCTCTGATACCATATTAGAGGACCAACTCAATCAAAAGTTTAAACTAATAGTTAAGCAATAGGAATACTTTGTATACTCTATCAAAATTCTAACACATAATCATTTAAGATAGCTGAAATGCGTTGCTAAACAGGCAAAGAGTTGGACCTTTAATTTGTTCAAACTCTCATACTAAGTAGCTGCCTTCCCCGGACTTTTTGGTACGGTGCACCTCAGTGGTAGGACTCGACCTAGACCCATTCCATCATTACTAAATAGAAAATTCATTTAATACTTTAAGTTCAACGCACGCACAATCAAGCTGTTTTGTGTGGGCTTAGATCATGTCCAAGATCCTTCTTCACAATATATATGGGATGAATAGATATATCATGTATTCATGCAAGATTGCGAGCATTATTGAAGCATATATATGGTTCCATGTACGGTTTACCCAACGATTATTAAAGACAATGGTGAATTTTCATTATTTATATTACATTATTGCATGCATGGACCAACATTTTCTTAAGCTCTTTTAATTAAATAACCCTTAAATTACAAATCAAAACACAGTTTGCTATGTAATTTGGAATGACTAATAACAAAATGTAGACGCAAGTCTTGTCATATTCATTGATATTCACTATACTTCTTTGAAAGAGTAATATTAAATACTCCGTTCCTATTAGACTATTACACATAAACTCAAAAATCACATGAATCTTATATAAGTAACATAAGGGTGTATTTAATTCTCTCTTATTTGCAGTAAACTTATTTGAATTTATTTAAACTTATTATTTAGTATTTCGTAGCTTAATTTGTAAGCTCTACACTTCTACCTATATGGCTATGTCGAATTATCGATCATATTGTGCTTTCTCGTCTCAAGATATCCATCAGCCATATGGCCATGTATCAGTTTAGTACAACCAAAACATAATACTATCTATGTGTCTTATCAAAAGGCAAAAACTGAGATACTATACGTAAATCATCAAGATTAAGATCAATCATTTAGATTAAGATGTCTTGGAATGTTAGGAATCGTTTATAGCCTACTCTGAAATTGATTGAAAAATAAAAGTAATAACTTTGTCCTGGTTTAGCTACTACTTAATTAATTTGTCTTGGGAAACCATTAACCATCCATGTAATAACTAATGAGCCAAAAGCCATTGATATTATTCTATCAAAAAAAAGCCAATGCATGATATTTGATATAGGATTCTATATATATATGAGTTTAATTTCAACCAAAAGTTATGTTTTTAGCTAAATCGATGCTCTGATACTATCTTTAAAAGTTAGACAACATCATAAGAAAGTTGATCATGAATATAAATCTTATCATCCTTTCTTTTTAAGGTAGAATTTTGATCAATGTAAATATAAAATAGTTCTTAATTGTCAAATATATATTTACGGTCTGCTTACTTCAGATTAAAATCAGTTCATTTCAGTTCAAGCTCCATTAGTTCACTTCAGTTCCATTTATTTCACCTTTGATCAGTTCATTTTAATTTAATTTAACTGTTTTCAACTGAAATAAAGGCTTTTACTATTGTAATTGAGCTGATTATTATTATTTTTTTTTTAATGGTTGTTATTATAGAGCGGAGACGTGGAGATTACATAGGTAAAAAAGAGTCAACAATAATAGACTGCGTATCAGTATGTTACAGCCTGTAATGGGGATGTGTTGTAAGTTGCATTAATGTAAGCCGCCATAAACCCACAATAAAATTGGTAAAGTAACAAAAAGACAAATATAAAATTGCATAGCACATTAGCAATATTACAATTTAGGAACTGACTAGCATGCAGGCAAGTAGAGTCTTTACGTACAGATTGAATTTCCATTACTCTATATGATCTTCTAATCTCCTAACTACACTCGGTTTATCTGGTGTCGGTCTATGCTCCACCTTGACCCACTCAACGTGTCATTATTGTTCGGATTAAAACTGATTTTTACTTATTAATATTCGATTTATATAAATTGAGGTGTATTCAGTTTCTAAATGTTAGAAATTTAGTTGCTATTTTGGGAAACTTTTATTTTTGTAACAATATTTCCTTTTTTTTTATTATTTTCCAAATTTCCTGAAATAGTATGTTATAAACAAATTATGTTTCTAACATTTAGAAACTGGAAAGTTCCCATATAAATTTGATCAAATGATTATTGGTTATATAAGATTATTATTAGTAGTTCTAACGATTTAAAGTACAATTCTTGGATTGTATGTTGAAATTTTTTTATTGATTAGAATTAATTTGTATAGGTTTAAAGATAATCGAATTCATTAATTTATTCCTTTAAAGAGGAGTAATAAAAAAGAGTAATGTGATTATGCATTTATAATTGTAGCATGATGTGTAGAAGAGCACTACCACTTGTTTAATCTATAAATAGAAACAAACCCCAATAATTATAGTACTTAATTATTAATTAGCTTGGTGGATCTTAGTTGTATGTTAATTATACTCATATGTTAATTAGCTAGCATTGGGGTGAGATGGATAAGTGGGGCATGCAATCTCCAATGACGCTTTTACCACACAAAGCCACCCTTCATTCACACCTTTTGTGGACCACTAAACTCTATTTCCACCATCCTTCCCTTTTTATTTTATGGGTATAAATAGAGGTTTAAACACCCTCTTCATTTCATGCACAATAACTTGCAATAATATAGTTCATACTTCATACTATCCCACCAAAAACCTTACAAAGAAAGAATTAAACACTTCCAATTATAAGTAACATGGATGAAAAAACACAAAATGTGTCTAATAATAAAGCTATAGTTCAAGACTTTTACAAGGCACTTGCAATAGGGGATGGAGACCATGTCTCGAAACACTTGGCGAGTGACTTGGAGTGGTGGTTTCACGGGCCACCTCAATGTCAACACATGAGAAAAGTGTTGACGGGTGAGTCGGCTCATTCTGAGTTTCAATTCAAGCCCCGGTCTATCACCATTATCGATGAGGACCGGGTTATTTCCGAAGGGTGGGAAGGGGCCCACTCGTATTGGGTCCATGTTTGGACCCTTAAAGATGGGCTAATCACACAAATTAGAGAATACTTTAACACATGGCTCATTGTAAGAGATCTTAGGCCCCATAATAATGGGTGGAAAATTGGGCCAATGAATGGGAAGGGTAATCTATGGCAGAGCCAAATGTCTGGGCTTACTAGTAATGGTCGGTCCATGCCTGGCCTAGTACTTGCTATCTGATGATATTCTGCATTGCAAAAGCTTTAGTAGTTTTTTTTAATGAACATGATAATTAGATAGTTGTAATTGTAACTGTAATCTGTAAAATGTTCGCATACAATTGTATAAATCTTTCCTTGTCATTAAAACAAATAAGTATGCCGTATGTGGTTAGGGTACGTTTTGTTCAACTTACTTTTAGCCAATGTATTAATATTTGTTCATGAATCATAAAGTGTTTCATTCACTCGAATTTATATTGTTTTTAGCATTAAATTTAATTATTGCAAAATTTTATGCTAATAATTGGATTTTTAATTATTATAAAAAAAAATTAAAAGGAAAACTCAGATAAGAAGCATAAATTTGAAAAAAATGACTCATTAATCTAAAAACTCCACCAATCCAAACTACATGCTTGTTTTAGTGAACGACGATGAGAAATATTAGATTTTGTGGGACAAAACAAGACAATAGATCAACATGCTTTTCAAAAACCACCCTTTTAATTCAAAAAAACATTTTGCCAATGTAGCCCTTGCTAAAATCTGTATGGGTTAAGCATACTCAAACTTAGGTCAGGTTCTTTTATATTGAATTTTTTAATGCTACAATTCAATTCATTTCAATCCAAAAGAACATGATCTTATTTCACTTATAAATTTAAATCAGTAACTTTCATCTTCAATATGTTTTATTTTTATTAACTCTTACCTGAATAACTGAATTAACAATTAGATTTAGCAAGGAATATCAAAACTTTTAAACGTGATGAAACACCTTTCTACATTATATGACAAGAAAAACGACCCTATTGAGCAAAGACTTCTTGAAACTTTGCTATTTGAAATTCACAAGTCACAACTAATTCCAAAATTGTTTTATATGCAAGGACCTTGTCATTGCATGATGTCAATGAGATTATCCACCCCAAGAACCACAATTAGTAAGAATGAAACATGTGACTTGATTAAATCATAAATTGAACTCTAACTACATTAAGCTCTACGCCTCTACCCATAATTAATCTCTGGTTTGACGATAGACCTTCTAAACAAAGAAATCGTAGTACTACAACTTCAGTTTTAAGTAATCTAGTTTAGCACACAATGGGAAATGAGTGTTCTTATTAAAAAACCAAAAGCACCAATAATTTCTACCCGTTTTGACAATATGCATTGTATGATATAGATTGAGATTGTATAACAATATGGGCAGTCTAATAATAGAATAAAAGATGAAGTGTAATTTAGGAACCAAAAAAATTGAAATTGGGCAAATACTATAAAATACACCGTCAAAGCAGCAAATGAGGATGCAAACTCAAAGTGTGGTGGTCTTTTGAACAGCAGACATGAAAGCCACGTATTTGTCTTTCCCATACAATAATGTCTTTAATTTAGTATTAAGCTTGTCAAACTATTATTGATGCCAAAAATCACAGGATTTAAATTATTTGTTCTCCCTTGTTTGTTGGAAGCTTAGATGCAGAAAGTTGATTGTTTTCTGCAGTTACTAATTCAACCCATAAGAAGTTATTGTACAGTTGTGGACCCCCCTTAGCCCCTTGTATACATGTTTACAAAGATTTAATGATAGGGGGCTCAGCTTGGAGTTGACGAGAGCCGAACCTTTAGCCTTGAGGTTACAAGGTGACTCGTCATCAACTGCACAAACTTTAGTCAGTAGCAGGATTGTAAGGGTAAATCTCTTTTATACCTACAGAGTTCAGAACATCAGATATGGTTCTTCAAGGAAACTAGTAGTTTTGGGATATGTCAATCATTCCATATTGAAGTTACTCAGAAAGGACTACTACATCTAAGCCGAACCTAAGATTAGAAAGTTGAGCTCAGTTTCGCATGGCTCAACTCATAACAACCAAAACTCTACCTCAAGTGACAATTCTAAACTAGGAGTGAAAGGCTTTGGGACTATCTATCACACATTCAAACTAAAAATGTTCCAATCAGTTTTCGTGTACTTTGAGGTCCTCGCAACTTATTTTATTTTACTCTTCATATATTCAACTTGTCCATGACCTCAACTCATTACATCCTCAGTCTGAAACTCAGACTCGAATTAAATGGTTTAGTTATAATCTAAGAAAGGTGAGCACTGAGTAGATTTTAGGTGAATTTGGCAGACCAATTTGAAAATGTATTCTCATAAACTGAAATGAAACTAGTATGCTCGCATTTTGATGGGATGCAATTCCTAAAGAATTTCCACAAGGTTCCTGCTCCGTAAGGGACTACAGGTGCTTAATTTCGGAAATTTATAGACCAGAGTGAAAGATTGCACTAGATAAACTATCTCTATCTCTATCTCAACTCTCAGCAGCAAGATTGCATATCCAAACATAAGCACCACTTCTAAAATGCTGATGTCTAATCCAGAAAACATGCCGACTGCTGAAGCTATATTCTAATTCTGTGGCATGTAATTCATACTCACAATTCAAGATAGCAAACAATTTTTAAGGGTGTCCAAACAGAAAAGCTGAACTAATTTGACGAAGAAAGAAAATGGAGCCGGAAAGAACTACACATAGACAAGTACAAGAAAGCTTTAGTATAGCTACTAATACTTTAAACACTGTGCAATGTGCAGAAAGATAAGCTAAGAAATATTACCAGTAGCAATCATATTTTCATTCTTTAGTTTTCTACACTAAGGCAATGTGACCTCAATATGGCCAAACAAAATTTTCTGAGGTAAACAGGTTCCCGAAGGAGGAATAAACAGCCCATCTTGCAAAAAACAATCTGCATGAATAAGAAATATTTAAGTCAAAATAGTATTGCATTAAGTGAATCAGAAAATGAACTGAGTTGAACCTTGGTCAGTTGCTTACTTCAGAGATGAAAGTTTCCCGTTACAGCCAACAAAAGCCATGTATTGCAAAAACAGTGAAAGTATATACATGAACGGAAAAGTTGACTTCTCACTTCTAGATAACATCAAAGTATGAATACAATCCAATTCCATCTTACTTCATGTCTTCATATGTCCTTCAGGTTTTCTACTTCCGATGTCATTGTTGCTGGCTTTGGTGGCGTCATAGTCTTATCCATCAATACAGACGATTGACTCTTAGATGAGTTTGAGTTTGACCAAAATGAAGCGCTCAAATCAGGCGCAGACTGAGCAGCAGCTCTACCTTCACGGGGTAATGGGGTAAGAGGCGTATGGAGGTTAAATTTGTTCTTCTCATAAAACCCCACTTCCACAGTCTCATAATAATCTCCAGTGCGGACTTCCTGTGCCAGAGAGCACCAACAGCAACACAGCCACTGAAAACAATCGGCAACATTCGGTTTTCCAAAACATAGGTTATTTGGTGGCAGATTGAATCGTTTTCTCATTTGAATACGCCAAAACCCTCCATACAGCAAACCAAATAAACAAAGTGCTATGCCAATAATGCCTAAAATCTCTCTTATTGTTTCATTATCAATGTTCACAGCAGCTAAGTTAAAGATCCAAAATGGGGCCATACAGAACAGGAGAAAGGTTGCTATGTGAACATACATATTGCCAAAACCAAGCCTTTCCATATTCCACCCAAAGACGCAAAAACAGCAAAAAATTGAGAGATATGCCACAGTTAAATCCTCCCATAAACAAAACAACCCCCCTATCCACTCAGGTTTGTTTTCAACAATCCCTCTTTCATTTGGGGTCGCAAATGCATAACTTTTTTCCACTGATAGCCTCCTCAACTGCTTTGGTGCTTCCTCATCACCATCACATTCATAGTCTTTCCCAAGGGGGCTAAGAACGCAGTATAGTCCGGCAGCAGCAGGAGCTGCAATTGCAACTAAAAGGCAAACTCCGACTCCAACAAGTGGCCTTTCAGATCTTTTATAACCCAAATTAAGGCCACATAAAGCATATTGAGCAAAGCAGTTTATATGAAGCAATACTATCACAACCGTCATGTGTGCTCGTTCATCAGGCTTAGCAGTCCCATTCTTGCAGTATATCTTCCTTAACACTGAACTATCTTCTGGCTTCCACCTACACAAAAGCACCAACTGGTAGAACCGCTTTGGATGTTGGTAAAGACACATTAGGGTAAAGAGGGCATTGATGATCTGGTTATTAACCTCAAACCACTCATCTCTCTGCGATTTTTTTGGAAGAAGATGGTTTAGCATTCCTGTCATCACAAGAAACAGAATGGCCCCTGATACAACAACACAAACTATCCACAAAAGAAGGGCCATGTTAAATGGTTTCCTAACCCACTCTTTGCACATTCCCATCGCAGCAGGCCAGTCAATTTTACTAGGCATCACACCTTTGAAACGTTTACTCAGACCTTTCATTCGAGCACTACCTGAGAGCTCATTCTTCTCCTCGGAAATTCTACGAAACCCAGCTGAAGGTGAAGTCAGCTTGCCTTTGGGGCTATGTTTAAGCAACTTCAACCTACTAGAAAGACTTATAGGGTTTTCAGGTGATTTTTCATCACTCAGTAGTTTCTTTCTAGATGTTGAAACTTGCAACGAAACATGGTTCGTTAAATTACTCCCATTTAAGGTCTCACAATCAATTGGATCACTCAAATTAGACCCACTTCCATCTCCATTTTCACTTGACAACATTATCAATTCCAAGAAACCCACAAACTTGACAAGCAACTTTTTAAAGACCCCACCCTCAGCACCTCCCTTTCAAGCAACCTTATTAACTTGACTACCTTCCATATAACAAGAGCTCCTTGAATTACCTACAATAATCCATAAAAGAAATACAACCAAAATTTAAAACAACCTAGCTAACAAATTCACTACTATACATGATAAGGTCATACCCAATGCACAAAGCTTGTCTACGAATAACAAGTAAACACTTGACCATCGTACTAAGGCACGACCACATTGCAGTATTAGTGGAATATTTCTATTTACACACAATAACACAAACACACAATACAAAGAAAGAAAAACAACCCATCAAACAAATTTACTACTGTACATGATAAGGTCGTACCCCATGCACAAGACTCCCTTTAGGGATAGCAAGTAAACACTCGACCATCGTATCAAGGCACGACCACGGCACACTATCACACTATCAGTGGAATTTATCTATGTACACACATCAACACAAACACACAATACAAAGAAAGAAAAACTACAAACGAAGAAAGTGAAAATTGCATGAAATTAAAACGTGGTAATTATAATTCACCTGAAAATTTTCCTTTTGCAGTTCTGAACTAGGAATGACATTATGACATCATCCTATGAAGCAACCCACAAAAAAAAAAAGAAAAATCAGATTTTAAGAACATAAACAGATAAACTTACTACAAAGTGTTGGATATAATCAAAGAAAAAAAGAAGTACAGTACTACATAATTACATAAAGCTGAAGTTGCTTAATTACAGAGTTAAGATTGATTAATGGAATCTACAAAAGAAAGCAGTGTAATAAAATTATAAAAGCAGAAAAAATGAGAAACAAGTGTGAAGCTGAAAATACATGGTGATTTACATTTTAGAATTTGGCATAAATTCCAAAGTACTGCAGTAAAAATAACACAAGAAAGAATAGAAATTTAAACAACAATGAATGAAGCAAAATGTCAAAATTTACCTTCTTTAAGCTTCTAGTAACTGAAAGTTCACAGCTTTGAAAACATGTTGGTCAAAAGTAGCATTTGGGGTTTCAGTTTTTTCAGATGAAAATGTGTTCCAAAAAAGAAAGCACAGTAGAAAATGTTAATGGGGTTGTATCATAAAGTAGACAGGACTTTTTCGAAATTCGAGTTTATTACCCCGCTTAAACTTTTATACTTTACATAGTATTGGACTACTATTCAAGACTTTGGAGTATGTATTTCATGTACTCCTTAATTCAAATTGAAAAAGTATATAGAGGCAAGCTGACTTAGAGAACAATAAATTTGTAATTTTACATAAAATGTTTTTAAGTCAGAATGAGTAGTTTTTAAGTCGAAAAAAAGCTAATAGTCCTCTGGACTAGCTCACCTTAGCACAAATATTTTCTCAAATTTGTACGTCCACTAAAGTTGTGTCTTTAAGACCACGTAAAACACAATACGTAACATTTTTATGATGTAGCAGAGTAAGGGCCTGTTTACTTCAACTGGAAACAACTGAATTGAACTGAACTGAAGTGATTGGAGCTGAACTGAAAGTTTTTTATAAAAGATTAATAAATAGCAATATAAGAAAAGAGCTGAATTGAACTGAATTGAACGGATTTTAAACTGAAGTAAAGAGGCCTTAATTTGTATGGTTAATTAAGGCATTAAGCCAAAAGAGGTCTAACAGATTATACAATATTATTAGGGACTACAGGAAAAGAAAGCATTAATTCCAGATTTAATTGTCTTTTTCTAATGGAGTACTCCGTAGTTTCTTCCAAGATTGTCATGTTTCTTCTTTTGAGGAATTTTCTTTTCTTTGTGTCAATTGTTATCATTATACAATTAAAAATGTTATTGGTAAAAAATGTGTTACAAGAAGCCAGACCTATGAGATTTGAATCATGGTGACAAACTAGCAATACAAGAAACGAGTAGCTCAGCTGCTCAAGTAGTTAAACTTATCTCCCGATTTCATGTGATTTAATATCAATTTTTATTATCTGCCCTTATGGCTCCCAGATACCAAAAATAAAATAAAAATCTGGTAGCAATATAGGATTTAGTTAACTTTATGGCTTCATTTACATAGAAGTATAGAACTATAATGTAAACAATTATGTGAATAACACAGTTCCATCAGTCTAATAGTCCATCACAGGACTATAGCACTACAATACTGGAAAATTTTAGCAACGTTACCAAGCACAGCATGCACTTAACATACTGCTTCCGCTTCACAGGCATCTTATGTATACTGATTAGAAATAATAAAAGAAATTCAACTGATATAGCTATTACATAAACCTCTCCTGTGCTAAATCCAATATTTTGCGGAAAAACTGGCGAGGATACATGGGAGGCTGCTCTGCCAATGCCTGTAACATATCGAAGCAATATATTAGAAGATGTAGCTATTTCAATTTTTGCTTAACGAAACACTTTCTAGTTCATCCAATCTATCCCAAAGGAGATGAAGACTTGGTTCATTTGATCCAGTTGCCTTTATTTTCGCAATATATGTAAAACAGAAAAAAAAAACCATGCATTGTACACCGATAGTTTGAGAGTATGTTTAACTTTATGTATCTAGATGTACCCACAGCTGAGAGAGCCCAATAATGCATTTTATAGCCCAGTTGAAGATTTTCTAATGAGCAAAAATGGGCAAATGAGCTAAAAAATGCCTTTGGTGAACATAGATTCAGATGCCCAAACTGCTAAGGTGCATATAATCAACTAGTCTTCACCTTTTCACTTGTTCAGAGTCTATATTTCTCCAATGTTCATTTATATATATATAAAAAAAGGCATAAGCAGCTTGATCCGTAATCCACCTACCTGATGAATTAGAACTGTGGAGGGCGTCATTCCAGGTACCGTATTAACTTCTATAATAAGAACCTGCAGACATCAGCAAAGATGGGCATATGTATTAACATGAAAATCAACAAAGATACAAAGTCTTGGTCTGATCACTCTATAATAAATCTGTTACCAACTCAACGAGCATCACTGACGTTAGATCATAGTATTTTACAAAACATCACAAAATTTAAATTTACACAAAATACAATGTACTCCTCAATACGAAGTATCTATTTTGCAGCTATAAGCATCCCTGAATTCATTTAATGTATGCAATGTATACCAAATCAGCTTGTGGCATGTTATAAGTCCATAACTAGTTACTCAAATTAAATTTAGGAATCAAAATAGACATGCACTAGCTCATATAAAAAATGATTACCTCTCCGTTGTCAACATTAACAAACGCATCGATTCTTGAAAATCCTTCCAGCTGAAGCGTATTAGCTATGAGTTCAATACGTTGTTTGCATCTCTTCAAAGCGCCATCACTGATTCAGGACCAATACAATAAACACGAAGCAACAAGTTTACTACATGTACTTGAGGAAAAAACACAACAGAGAGAAATAAGGATGTGAATTTGAGTTTAACCAACACAAAAGAGCAAAGAAAATTTCATGTAGGAAGTAATTTCCAAAGAATTGTAATTCGTAAATTCCTTTACGAACTTTATTATCCCAAGGCAACCAAACACGGCCTTAGTTAATAGTAGTAGAACGAAATTTAAAGAATGATGGATCGATGTCCGACACCCCAACCTATTATTCAGCCCATAGTCTCATTAACTTATTCCATGATCCAACAATATTAATCTGTATGCTTACTAGGTAGTCCTATGATCCAAAAGTTCTTTCATTCTTTTGTACAGCTAGCTTATTTTGTCTTCTACTCCGTAGTACCTAGGGTTTAATATAAATGGCGGTAAAAACGCGAGAGGATCTTCTTGGAAATAATACAAACATTCTGCCTTCATAATTCTTATTCTCGACTTTTTATCCCAAAAGATTTCAAAAGTTTCAACCATTTTCCGCTTCAAAGCTTTGATCTTTCTTTAACATTAAGTGCTTTTCTAAGAGACTCAACCTTTAAATCTTATCACCATGTCAGAAGAAAACATCAGTCATCATGATATTCAAAGCACACTCTACTTTGATCCCTCAGAATACAACACACCTCTTGTGGTAAAGAAACTTCAAGGAGCAAATGACTATAGGTCATAGCGTATGATAATGGAAACCGCACTCGGCGCGAAAGGGAAGTTAGGCTTTGTGACTGGGGAGATTAAGCAAGACGAGGAGGATGAACAAAGAGCTGCACAGTGGAATATGTGTGATAGCATGGTGGTAAGCTGGATTCATGCATGTGTTTCTGAGGAAATCAGTAATTTGAAATTTTATGCCAATACAGCACAAGAAGCATGGAATCAGCTTGAGATCATGTTCGACGTGCCAAATGGGTTCAGAAAGTATGAACTAATGAAGGAGGCAACTGATACTCTGCAAAATGGCAGAAGTGTTGTTGAATATTACTCTATCATGAAAGGTCTTTGGGGAGAAGAAGATGCAATGAATGTTTTACCAACTGTTGCGACTGAGGTGACGGATGAGATTAATGCTTTGATATCGGCGGTGCAAACTCAGAAGGATGAAAGGAGATTGTTTCAGTTTCTGAAAGGAGTTGATGATGAATATAGCGCTTGTTGAATTGAGATGCTGATGAGGACCCCTCTGCCAAGTGTTAAAGAAGTGTATGCTACATTGCGACAGGAAGAAACAATAAGGAAAAGTTCTGAAGATATCTACAACCAATCTGGAGTCCTCTGCAATGCACAGCAAGACTCAAAGTGACACTGGGTGCACTGCTTGTGGAAGAAGAGGTCATGTAAGCAAAAAGTGCTGGACTGTTGTTGGGTATCCTAAGTGGCATCTGAAACATACGAAACAAATGACGTTTCAAGGAAGAGGAAGCAGCAAAAACAAGAACTGAAAACAAATGGATCAAGTCTGAGGGACAAAGACTAAGAATGGCGATCACTCCAATCAGTGCCCCAGCTCAAACTGAGAGCAACACACAGATTCTTACTTGGCAGCAGATTGAACAGCTTCTGACGACGCTTCCTTCAACATCTAAAGGTAAACCAAAACTATTACAGTGCATATAACTGTGTAAATGAATGGATTGCAATCATAGCATATTTGATGTAATTATGCTTGAAAAATGTTTTCAACATTACTAATGCAGCTATAAACTTCCAATTGGAAAAAACTGCAAACAATTTACATAGGGAGAAGTGCAACCTTTAAAGTCTTATGTTCGAAAATTATCCTCTATGTGCCAGCCACAGCCTGCTCTCTGTGAGCAATGTGATGAAAGGAAACAGGTTTAGTGTGGAATTTTCTCATGACATTTGTGTGATTCAGGTCACCGTCACGCAGAGCAGTAGACGAATTGAAAGATCTCAAAGTGGACTTATTTTTTGGCAGATGTCACGGTAGAGATTTTGAAGAAGCTGGGAAGTAACTCGCAATCCTTAAAGAGGCCGGGAGAAGAAAAAGAATAAGGTAGATAATAATGTAGGAAGTGTTGTAGTGATAGAAAGCAACTTTGAACCCTTAATGTGTTTAAATCATGCAGCCAGAAAGAACAATGCTTATGTACTTGGCATACTAGGTTAGGTCATGCACCCTTTCTAACTTGAAGCAAAATGTATGGATGTATATCTGAAACTTGTGTAAGTGTGTGGTTTGACTTGCCTGATGAAAAAGTTTACAGAGTTTCCAATTAATGAACGTGCATATACAGCTGAAAATCCTTTGATTGATCCACATAGATATAGGGGTATCAGTATACAGAAACTTTCTACTGTTACGAATGATTACTCGAGCTATTGATATATCTGAGTTTGAAATTAGAAGCACCAAGTAATATAAATTTTTTTTTTGGCAGTTTTGCCAAAAATCTCTTTGCCATCTAACTTTGTGTGAGGACTGTGGAAAGCCAGAATGGAATAGAAGAGTAGAATAAAAACATTTTTAAAAAGTAGGTTCGTTTTAAATATGTATCAATTCCATCCTATCATTCAGCTCAGCACATGGACTTGCTAAGAGTTCAATTCAACCTGGATATTTTTTATAAAAGAAAATCCACTATTTCAACCAGATCGGAAGATCACATTGGCTGGTCAAGGGGGGATCAGTAAAGTAAGTTAACACAATTCCAAGGCACCACTAAGCTGTAATTCTACAAAGATTTGATGCAAAAAATAGAGTGCCAGAACAAACCTAATAATTGATACGGGCGGAGGAGTAATATTGATGCCTGTCCCACCTGCCAAATTCATTTCATCAAAGTGAGCAATAAATGAAAATTGAAAAAGTGATAGTGCAATATCATTTTCAGATTGAAAAGATTTTAAAACAATTTCAATTTGACAATATATTTACTCTTTTGGATTATTCCAATCTTGTATTACCAAATGTGAATTGATTAACTTGGGTAATTTTCACTTTCCTGACTTCGCCCCATTTTCTTGGCTTAGAAGAGAGGATGATTTTTGGAGTGAACACAAACAAATTTAGGTTCTAAGTATAAGAAGTTCGCTCCTTAGACAACATTATTACGCATCATTAGGCGCAAATATTTGAGGGTGGAGTGGTGCAGTAACTGGTTCATCATTGCATATACGAGAGAAAAGGGAAGTACCTTGAAATTTCTCTTCCAGAGATAGAATATCACCGGTTTCTTTTACAGTCACACTAGGACTCAAAGAGTGCATCGACCCTTGTGTGCCAATCACACCAACAGTTATCTCCACCCATCTACTTTGTCCTTCCCAAGTGAATCCATGAGATTTGGATGAAACCTTAATTTCATCGGTTTCGATGAACGGTTCAAACATTAACAGTTCTGGAGGAGGATTTGGCATCTCAATCATCCCATGTGTCTGCGGACAGTGCAATGAGTAAAAATCATGAACAAAAATTCCCGATAAATATCTACAGTCTGTTAGTTTAGCTTACAGCAATGAATTTTCATTGCTCCCTTTGTCCATAATTGTTGCTAAGTTTTGTCGATGCATCATATTATATACTCCGTAGATTATAATGTGTGCATTTATAATAGTAACTAAATTCACTATAATTGTGTGGTGTTGTGCTTTGCATGCTCTCTGCTTAAATTCATGTCAAATTAAGGGTATCATGGAAAATACAAACTTGATTCAATACAATATCAGAGAAGATTCACAAAGTTCCCACAATATGTGTTACTATAATTTTCAGATAGAGCAAGAAGTTTAATTATGATATACTTCATTCACAACCTCAAGACTCAAAATTTCAAAGCATTGGGCTTAGCGAAGCTTTATACAGCATCACAACTCAACTCTTACAAGTTACAACTCTTACAAGTATCAACTCTTTCTTTCTCCTCTTTCTTAGTCCCTTGCTCAATAAATTCCCTCCAAACAAATTTTATAATGTCTACAAGCAGGTTACATAACATTTTCATATATAAAGATTATGCATCTTGCCACTTTGCCAGGTTTATTATTTATGGCTGATTATAAATTATCGCTACTAGTAGTATCAACCTTCCATATGCAGCCTTGTAAGTTAGTAGTATATTACTCCTGTTCAGATACAGTACTTTCCCCATATAATCAAATTTAGTGACAGTCCTAACTGATATTTGATGCTATCAATGTGTTACATGCACATCACTGCAGCCATTCTAATTAATGCCTTCAATCTCTTACTTCTTACCCTTTAAGATAACAAAAGGACAAGGAATTACCTTTGAGAAACTGTTAGGAGGTATACGTAGAAGATGGTTAGCTAGAGCTTTTATATAAATGGCCAAGTCTTCAACACAGCTTCACAATTTGCAACATAGGTTAATATTAGGTGCACAGCAAAAGTATTTTGTTGCACAAACTAACACATGAATCACCATCACAGCCAAACAGAAACAGATTAAAAGAAATGACCTACCGCAGCCTTGCAACACCAGTAGAGCATCCATCTCTAGCAGGTTTAATACAAAGAGTATGACACTGAAGCTTCATGGTTAGTGCTTGCCAAATATCAGCAACAGGCAAATGAAGAAGTTCCTCTGTCTTCCTTGTCTCCTTGTCTATGGTAAGGACACCATGTTCAGCAAGCTGACAAAAAAAATTATCCATATTTCAGCTTTCATGAAACAGAGAATCTAATGAAAGTAAAGAAAGTCTGTATTATACAGCAACAATACATTTACAATAATCATTTACTCCAAAATCATATCATCTACAAATTCAAAGAATATCATCTTGTCTTTCTCATGCATTGTATTGGTTTATCCTGGAAAATGACTCAGGAAAGTCTCACCCAAATTAAACATTAACAAGAAAAGGATAAAAGACGAATGAGCCTAACAGCCTAAAGATCAGCCTCAAAAAGAGCCCTGTTTTGTTGCATCTACTTGGTTACCCTCTAGAATACTGAAATAATTTTTTTACTGCAACTCGCCAGCAGAGGTATTAGCACACAGATCAAAAGATCTCAGCATATTAAATACATTCCATGAAAATTTTACACACAAAATATTCCGACTTATATGCTTATAAATTTAGGATGGCATTGTCAGAAATGTAAGCTTTGGATATTCACCATACATGCTTGAGAGCAAGTGAAGTAACAACTTTGTCCATGCACACTTTGGAGGCCATCACACCAGGGCCTTGCACATCATCAACAATTAAGACAAACTTATAAGTCGATTAAAACTGAGTTCATAAATTAAAATCCCAGCCAATGATATTTTCATAAAGTTATACCAGTATATGGAATCCTCTCTGCCTCCAACAAAGATTGCAGAGTACCATCTTCTCCAATTCCTCCATGCACTAAATCACACAAATCATATAATCTTTAATAAGCTAGATGAAGTACTTCCAGTTGAATTCTGATCATCTGTTGGAAGTGACTACTGAAATTCAATTGAATTATTCATTATATACATGAAAGATTGACGCTGAATATAACATAGAAATTCAATTTAATGATAGTATTCGTTTCAGAAGAAATTATACATATAATAATAACTGATGTGCAACAAAGGGTTCCTGAATGAACAACCACCCTTTTTTTCTTTTACTGATGAATGATCATCAATGTTCTCAAAATCAAACCTCCCAAAATAGGAAACAATAACATCTTTAACAAGTATTTTTTTTATTTTTCTTGAAAAGCGAATGACCACCTCTTGCTCCTAATACATTTTACATATTCAACTTCCAACCCTTAAAGACAATAACTGCTTGAATTAACCATATCAAAGGACCAATTGATCAACCCACTCAAAATCTCATCATCAAATTCCCATAAAGAATACTACTTATTTTCCTTTTAAGATCCCACTTTTCCAAAACCATTTCTTTTACATTTTATTTCAACTTTTCAATTAGTGGCATAGCCTTAGAGATCATCTTCATCCACTTTTGTACTCACTTTCAACTTCTCCATGAACCCAAAGCCCTTCAGCAAGAAGAAAGAATAATAAACTACATATGGCTTTCCTACTTCCAAGGGTACAGTACAAAGACAGAACATGGCTCCAAGTTGCCAGCTTTAAAGGCACACATTTATTTAGTAAAACCATAAAACCAATCTTCCAGTAGTTTCTGGTAGATAAACTATGGTCTGAGAGAAAAATCTTCTGCTGAAAGTCTCTTACATGATAAAAACATGTTTTCCTAACCATAGCATTGTGCCATTGTTACACAGTTTAGCCGATTCTTTATGTTATATACTCCACATGTGAGCAAAGGCTGACCCCTGCAGAGATATCATAGATAACTGCCATGTCAAAAGGAAATGCATTGTGATTCAAAACTATAGCTCGTGTATCATACATCGCAAGATCTTCAAGGTTTGAGCTGTTAATCTTTACATGCAGAGCAGTTGTCAGTACTCAGTAATGCCATTGAAGAGGATTATCTGAATTTCCCTTACACCAGTCATCTAGTAAATTATATTCAAACCATCTATTGAGAGAAGAAACTAAGAACCGATGGTACTCACGGTGTAGCATTGTCAAAAGGAAAACCTAGCATTTTTCCTAGTAGATTCAAACTTATATGCTATAGATTTGAAGGTAAGACTGTAAGAGACTAGGAATTTGATGCATGAGAAGAATTTGTAGGTGTTTCAAAAGTAACCAAACTGACTTATTTCAACGAAAGTATCCATAGCAGTATGACACGGTCAACATAAGATGATGAATGCCCACATAAAAGGGAAACTTAACAATTATGCAATTTAACATAATTCTTTTTATATTTTTGCATTTTTTACTACTACGTATTATTTACTCCTTAGTGAGGGATGCTTTAAGATAAAAATGACGCCCTACACTCAAAAATAGAGGAAGTTCAATTCAACAGTAAAGCAGATTATAACAGCAACAAGAACCTGCTATAAACACAGTTGCCTGAACTTTCTTAGCCAGCTTGACCCAATCTAACAGAGAATACTTCACAGGCATTTCATCAGATATGTCAAACCCCTTAAACCAGCTGTGCTTATTCAAGCCTTCTAAAAGAGCATCCATCACCTCTTCCCGCAAGTGAGAAGTCAATGCAGCTCGATCCATATCCATTGCCTCAACGCAAGCAGCTAAAACCTCCTCACATGTGTGCCTCAGGACAAGGGAGTAACTGTGACAAAGTTATAAATATGTTTCAAATGGAAAAACTGCTTATATCAGGCAATGAAAAGATTATTGGTTATTTGGTTATACGAAATCATAACATGATCATGGTAAGTAAATAGTTATACTAATAATATCTTTCAAATTACTGTCTAATATACGGAATATTTCCAAAGCCAACATCAAGATTCCAAATTGAACTAACCAATATAAAAAATTGATTTTCAGTATTCCAACAGGAGTCAAAAACCAAATAATCTTCACTTAGTGGCCATAATACACAAGTGCCAAAAAATCTAGATTCTGGAATCCCACAAATCCACAGTCAACTTATTTTATTTATTAGTCATGGATAACTTATATACAAAAATGCATGAAATGTAGGGGCATAATTTTTGTTTAGGACCTGTTCTAGAACCTACAGTTTAGAACTTTATACCCTACAGGCCTAATCTCTTAATTGCTATTGGTAAGTGTGACAATTTAGGGCCTGGATCTATATTAATATGTAATCTAGGTCCACTTCAAACCAAAATTTACACAGACTCAACCCATAGAAAGTCCTAGATGGAAATAGTGTGTCATATGACAAACAAGGATTGATACTCTAGCTTCTAATCAACATGAGAACTGTGCATGTAAGAAATGAAACAGAAAATGAGCACTAGTTGTGGGTAGTTACTCACAATTCAGATAACAACTAATGATATATACTTACGGCAAGGACCAGACAGATCTCGAGCTCATATCATCATCCTTCTCGGTTTGGAAGTAAGATGAATTCGTTGGCGCAAGCAAAAATGGAGTAACTTCAAGCTGCATAAATCACAAGTCATGCTGTTGGTTCTTAATATATAATTCTTAGTATAAATTACCTACTAGGAGTATTGGGGCACAGATTATTGAAGACATGATAAATTATCGAACATAGCTATGAATATACAGAAGAGCTAAACACTACCACTGATCATGACAAACTATGAACACATAGCGAGCTTGAGCATATAAAGATTATGAAGGCATCACAAACACACTTGAATCCTCATATGTTGTGTCTTTGATAGAGCCCACATCTAAATCAATCAAATCTCACAGTTTTGAATTACTTACATCTTCAAAAACCTGCAAATTGAGCCAAACATTTGTTCCGCTCATAAGGGACACTTGCCTTTCTGAAGTGTCACCTCCAAAAATCACAAAAACTTTACGAGAATGATTCATTTCAGCAATTGACTTTTCTATTTGAAAGTTCTTCTGTGTTTCAGCAACAGCACGCAGCAGGATGCTCTGGAGGATTTTTGAATGGGAAAAGCCAACCTGGAAAGATAGGGTCCACAGTATGTTCAATAACATGTATGCAACATTCATTCAACAAACCTCAAAAATTAACAAGCTTATCTGTATCATAGAAAATCAAATCACCCTCTATTATTAAACAACATTTATAAAAAGATCACCGTAACAGCTACTTTTCTGTCCCACGATTTTTGCAATTGCCACTTAATATACGTGACCAACGATATTGTGAGTCAAAGATATCCGCAAAGCAATCATTCGCTGATTAGAGGGAGTAAAAGATTGGTACCTTTGATGCTTGTTGAAAAAGAAAGCTAGTCTGCTCCATCCCACTGACCTAGATCATGTTAAATTGTGTTAACATTTGAAACAACAAATAACAGCATGAGTATTGAGCAGAAATCAGGTAAACTCTAACCAGATTGATGTCTGTAAATAATACTAGACCAGAATCACTTTTTCCAAGCTCTGGTCCTGAGGAAAATTTGGAAGACGAAGGCATATACCAACCATCAATTCGAGCAAAGTCACGCAAACCAAGATGCTGAAATAAAAGCGAAGCTCCCTCCCGAATCATTTGGATTACTTTTAAGGGAAAGCGAGGGGGAGTATGATAAGCAACCTGTATGACACAACTAACTTGGATGAAAATAGGTCTAAGGAATTGTGTTGAACAAATTCCAAAACAAATATTCATATACAAAAGACACAACCCAGCATAACTGTCTGGTGGTCCGGAGTCCAACTAAAATATTTAGTATTCTAATTGAACGAATACTACATGAGAAAAATCTCCACATAATACATACCAATAATACTCGTAGTATATTGGAGTTTAGCAACAATTTACAATATTATCATTATCTTCCTAGCATACAACAACAGTGCTACTGCCTACTGGTGTTAAGGGGAGGTCTACAAAATCTAAAATTCCCAGAAAAAAAAGTATACATAACGACAACAGAAAAGAAATTTATCAAAGCATTTTCTTAGGAGCTGCATGAAATACAAAATCTCAACAATTTCCCTATTAGTGGATACCTGCTGAGTAGGCAAATACTTCCTTCGATAATTGAAAATTGCATCCTTCTCTTTCATTTCAGCAGAATTATAAATATGAAGCTCCACCTGGTAATCAACACATTAAATATAGCAACAAAATCTATATTCTATGACCAGATTCAGGGCAGAATTGGTTCAGAAAGAGTAGTGAACAAAAAGGATTTGTATATATAAAAGAGAACATATTAACAGGTTCTTACTTCTGTAGGCAATAATGCAACAGGGTTACAGTTAGAACTGATTCCCACGTCAAGGATAATTGCAGTGAACTCCCTTCCTCCTTCGAGAAATATTTCAACAAGGGATTTATCATCAACTCCCTATCAAGCAAAGGATTTGTAAGAAGCAACTTAAGCATTCCAAGGCCCCAGTTTTACAAAGATAAATTCTTTATATTTCCTCTATTGCAGATTTAAAGCCATATCTAAGGTGTCACACAGTAGTACAACATACTGAAAACCAAGAAAAAAACAACACAGAATAAAAACTGGATGGTGAAAAGACTAGTGGTGTTTGGGTAGGATAATAGTGGGAAAGAGGGATTTTCCTTCCAAATCTTTCCAACAATGGAAGGATATGATTAGTTATAGGAGGAAAAATAAAACTTTCCAATTCCTTCCTCTTCCTTCCCTAAATATCACATCCAAAAAGGAAGGATAAATCCCTACATTTCCCCTCTCTCTCTTTCCCTCCAATTATCCATATCCAAAGCTGCAACAAAAGACTGAAAACCTTACAATATTGGTGCATCCAAATTGTTAATTTAGGCCCAGAGTTTCAGAGACGGAAGTTGAGACACAAGTTTAACACGTGTAGGATATACTAATAAAGACATACATTTGTTTTTTCAACTTCTTCTGGGATCATATTCACTTTGTTTGACTATAGATGACTTCTGAGAATATCATACAGAACAAACCTCTGAGATGATTTGACTAGCTTTTTTATATGAATCAACAACTCCATATGCAACTACAACACCAATGCTAGATCCTCCTTTTGTTGGCTTTACCTGCAATTATACATATATAAGCATAATATTGAAAACACTTCAAACTTTCATGCTAAGAAATTTGAATATTCATTTTGAAGGAGTAATTTACCACAACTTTTCCTGCTTCAACATCTAATCCGTTGCTTTCAAACCACTTCACTAGCCCGATCTCATCTGATTCACCTCCCTAATGGCACGAATCCAAGCAAAAACCATAGGAGAAAAAAATATTGTGAAAAGTGCAAATAAGTAATATCCTCACATGGAATTTGAAATCTACATAGTAAGTCAGAAGGGGCTTGTACAACAGTTTGTTTATCTTGAAAGTCAAGGAGCATGAAAGAACCCATAAGGCCATAAGGTCTAAAACTTATTGTTACCTTAATTCTCTCACAAGGTTCTCACCTATAAACAGGTAAAATGGGTAGTAGGATGTTGGAATCAAGGCTTCAGCTGTTAGCAACCTTAGAGAAGAACTACACAGAAATTGGTATGTTAGATACCTGATTTAATTAGTATTGAGCTGCCAGTGGAACATTTAGAAATGTGCAATAAGATTCTTTCAACAATTAGAAACTCATTTGACACAGAAAATCATAACACATACAAAATCACCATAATTCCACCCACAACAAAATGATTACAGATGCACATTAATGACTTATCTCAACCCAAGTACCTGAATTAGGAAGCTAGGAACTGTCAAGAATCCTTTTCTGCTCAGCTCTAATGATGCTTCATACTAAATATAATTTAAAAAATAAAAGTTAGAATCATCTTAATAGAAACTGAAGTAGCAAACAGAAACACAAACTACTTGGTATACCACTAGTGATAATTAAAACATCTGACTCATGTAAGACATTACTTATGGCTATTTCGAATAAGAAAGAATCTCAAACCTTTGATTTTTAAAATGTTCTCATTTAAGCCACCAAACCAACAAGGGAAGTTTTTATATTGAAAAAAAAAATCCTAAATAGCCTAGTCATTGGGCAAATAGTGAGAAAATGAATACAAAAGGAATGGTGATCACTAATAATCAGGGCAACTGAAATAGCCAATTTTGGAACAAAATTAAACCCATTTCTTCACATGTAATACTGTATGGTAGTAAAAACTGCAAAAGATCTCCTGCATAGAGAAGTTTGGGTAACAGTATACCTCAAAGTTCTGTTAAATTTTTCCACATTCGACCTAGGAAATAAGCACAAAAAAGCATCATTTCATTGTATCATTCATTACTAAAACATATTTTACAGAGGCATGTAGCAAGAGACTTTCCAGCTTGATATTATTTTCCGGGTAAGAAACACAAGTATTTACCAAAAAAACAAATATAAGATAATTTATATTCTTTAGTTATTCATTGTTAATAGAGCGTAATATGCAAGTTGACAAAAGAGAGAAAATGAAAAGTTATCTGTTGACCACTATCACCACTGAACTCTCATGCTGAATCAATTATTGTGTAGAATCATAAAACTCCTCACATAGAACTAATCAATTCATCAACTCATTCAAACAACAATATGATAAAAATCATTTGACAGATTTGTGCATTTCTATAAGAATCAAAAACATCATGAGTAATTTTCCATGATAAAAGGATTTAGACGTTGATAGAAATTCAGTATGACAAGCTCACCTTGTCAAATGCCTTGTGACATTCCCTTGATTTAGTACCAATATATGGGATGTTTGCTCCCTCCAACAACTCCTGATCACTAATTCCCATGAGAAATTTCTCTCAAGAATGCCGAGATAAAAGCATCAGTTCTTTATACCTGAAGAGCTCCATCTTCACCAAATGGACCGTGGATAACAGGGAACACAATATCAACATAAGTAGCTAGATGATCCACAAATTCTGACAAACTGTGGAAACCTTGAGCAAGGCTGACAATGGCAATCAAGACGGCATACACATCAATCACTAAATCACTAATCATAAACAATGAAATCCAAGTATACAAACTACCCACCTTTCAAGCTTGAAATCAAAATCTGAAGGGGTGTTTGAATAGAGCTGCAATCAACAAGAGAAAAAACAAACAGATTGAATGGCTGCATGCTACAAAGAAAACACATTTTACGCCCCCAAAAATAAATGCATCTTCTAGTTCAACCACAACTTAAAGACACTTTAAAGGTTTACACAAGGATTTCGATAACTAATTGTTTCTTATGCCGAAAACATAAACAGATTTACATATAATCATACAACAGTCTTTCACTTATTTATTTATTTTTTATTTGGCAGCTATAATAATCATCAGAAGTACAATCTCCTGACAATATAATCATCATCCTAAACACGGTTATTCAAACAATTACCTGCGCTATAATTTCACCAAATAAACTATATACACTCTTTCTACAATATTATACCACATGAGCCCTTTACACACAGAAGACATATCCACAGTCGCTTCCAAAATCATATCTCAACCACATGGTCATTGATAACGGCTTTCCATTCCAACATGACAACATCTTACATGTACTCATCATAATTTTCATAATTCGCTTCGGAATACATACAATTATACAGATATTGGTGTGAGGAACAACGATAGGTAGCTAATCAGTTACCTGAGCAGAAGATATGGCATAAGCATTGAGCTCACAGTCAATGTAGTAGCAGCTAACTTGAATATCATCTCCCTATCAATTATTTAAATAAAATTAAACAGAATTCTCTTACAAAAACAAGAATTGAAACTACGATACTCGAATTTTAACTAACACTATTATAAGCCAAAGTAATTCTTTCATTTCAATTAAATTATAAAACACATGTAAATCAAATGCATAAAAAGTATTAGCTTGATCATGTGATCAAATAAATAAATTCAGCGAAAACTACATCAAATTCATACTATAATTAACTGCATAATATAAAGTAAAAAATCAAAACAAACGGCACAAACTACAATTACTATCCAAATTAATCAAAAAAAATTTAAATTAAAGTTTTAGCTTGATGATATATCTTCTAAATATTATTCATTAATTAAGTGAAACTTAAGCTAAAATGACATGAAATTCCTAATTAACTGCATAAAAATTTCAAAATCGAAACAAAATGAACAAAAATATAGTTGCAAATGATAAATTGTTGATGAAATTGAAGTGAGAAATCAAACAAAGTACTTGAATATGGTCGAGAAGTGCTCGAGCAGAATTGAGTGAAATTCCGCGCTCCATTGAAGGACCACCGCAGATTAAACCGACGCGAAGAACTGACGCTTTCTCTCTCCTCTTCGAAGCGTCGTTATTAGCTGATTTTGCGACGGAATTTTTTGGTGTTGAAGTTGAAGAAGAAGACATAATTGAGGTTGGAGTTCTTTTGTTTGGTTTTGAATTGAAGATGATGAGATTATGAGGTGAGTAAGATTTATCGGCGACGGGAATTCGTCGCTTGAAAGCGTCGGAATTGTTGCAGGTACGGGAGAAAGAGAGGGGAGAGAAAGACGACATGAGCAAGTGAGAGACTGTTAATTTTGATTGTAACTCACTTATGTTATCGTATATGTTTGATACGTTTTGAATCTTGACACGATTAAAACATATCAAACAAATGAGATCGTATTAGTTTAAAAGGTTATTGCTACTGAGCGACTCTTTTGAGTATAACTCACCCATTTCATCTAATCTAGATTAGTTTCGACTAAATGGCTATTCGACTCTAATTACTCTCATAACTTATAGTTTTATAATGAGTAACGTTGTTTCCTTACATCATTTTGACGAGTATGATAAGTTGATGTCACTCATTGCAATACCCCTTCAAGTTAATGCTAATAAATGAATGTAACTTTAGAAGTGCCTAAAACATATGAGTACTAATTGATGTATAATTCTTTTGTTGATGGTATATAAATAGATGGTGGGCGGAAATGAGATAATAACTGCTTGAAATGAATTAAATATGAAAGAAACTAACAAATTTTAAAAACGACATGATTTAAAATAAAAATGTAATGACATGACACAAGCAAAAGACGGGGATGACACTATATGAGTAAATGACAATATGTCAAGTTCTAAATTAGATACCTGATTACTATTTTTGAAGTAAGTACTAATTATTTAGTAGTATATATGAGTATGATAGGTCATGAATGGACCAACTATTTACATACTAACATGTTGTCAATGAGTCTCGACACATCAAGTTTAAGCTTTTCATTTGACAAATACAAAAAATCACGAGAAAACTTAATTACTCTAGTATGTACGCAACACAACATAACACAACACGTCAACACGTACACCACCTAGTGCCATATATATACATAGCATTTTTGTGCTTAATCAAGTGGATGTTGTACCTCAAGGTTGTATTAGTACTAAGGCACAATGCCCCAAGTTTGATAGATTGAAAACTAAAGAATAGATGAAAAAGTGTGACCGAAAAACAAAGCTCTAGTCATGTTACTTATCAAAAGAAAGAAAGGTCACTCACTCACTCACCCTAGAGGGCCAGGTTCTTTTTATAGCAAAGGCAACATTCACTTTGCTTTGCTTTAACCCAAACAAAAACAAATTAAGCGGATCTTCTTAGTTCGTACTATGTACTGAAACCTGTCATTGCACTGACTTCAAGAAGATCATCTCTCATATATACTAAAAGTGTCATTGCACTACAAGTAGAATGTAAGAAATAAAATAGAGCCCTTAGCTTATCCTAAAAGTGTGAAGCTAACTCTTCGTATTTCTCATATATATACTTTGTATATAATTAGTTTGTTTCTATTAAGGAGCGGAGAACATATTGGTTTTTCGTTATATAATGTCATAAGAATAAATCTAGTTATGTTTGATTGTTGATATCTAATTTTGTAATAGATAATTTTAAACAATCTATGTTATAAAGTTGCGTTTTATGATGATTCTAACATATCCCATGCATGATTGACAATGTTTTTTATAGGGGTATGTTATTGTAAATTAACTGTCAAAATTGATACAAAAAAGACGCATGGAGCAAGCACCAATTAAATGATGCATGGACGGTGAACATTGGTAGATTCAACTTGCTTACTTTCAGATTATATAATCGCATAATTTTATTTAAATTACATTGTGACATGAGACAAACAAAGATTTAAATTTCTTTATCAAAGTGTTATTTGACTACAAACAATCTTGGTCTTGTAGTTCTAGCAAACATCAATTTCCTGCTTTAACGTAATCATGCAGTTGTTTCTTTCAATGCACACAATTATATTATTCAAGGACAAAATATGGATTTATACTTTTATGAATTATTATTGTAGCAATGATTGGAAGCAACATAAACTAACCAAGTACACTTACATCCATGATATTGTAACTAACAAGAAAAAAAAGTAACGGTCAGAAAAGACTACTGCATTGGGAAACATAATCCATAATTCAAAGTTCTATATATGGGCCACCAAAATTAAGAATCCTAGTAAAGTTTTGCTCAATCTATGCCCAAACTATTGTGTAACTCTTACTTTCCTTTTTGGGTAATTTGTTTTTTGAATAATAATGAAAGAAAAGCTCTCATCGATGAGGAATGATTACAATGAACACTAGTGCAATAAATAAATCACCTAAAGTTGTATATGAAATCTACAAAACATACACAATCTCCTTTGAAAGTATTAATGGGAAATGAGGTAGTCATCATTAATCAAAAAGAGCAAAAAATGTCAAATTTCACTATCAATGTCGTTAGTATTGCATAATAAAAAGTGCAATATAGTATCGTTTATCATTTTTGGACAAAAGAAATATCTATAATGCAATTTTCTTATTAGTTGTATTCCTTAAACTATATGATGTTGTTGAATGAGCTTGAACCAAATCGAAGAATAAAATTGGAAGTTCAGATTGCTAACAAAGTCGATTGATCATATGACTATATGAGCTTATATTCATCTCAAAATTTTAATTAATTTTATTCTTGAAAGATACATATATGCATGGTTTATTGTTATCCACATGATTAATGTGGGACGACCCTCCACTCACGTGTATATATATTTTTTGTGAGATCTTAACACTTTGGTTAACTCATTTGCCCATATGCTACTTGTGAATTGTGATATATCATATTTAATTATATAATTAATTTGACAAACCACTCAACTTACACAAGTAGAATTTGTTACCCTAGTTTTGCGTATATGCTATTATGTCTATATAGTAATTAATCTTAATTATATTCGAAGTTACAACAATATCATTAAACAATTTTATCAATAGTTTCCACAAAGAAAAAGAAAACAATTGTCGCTAGCTTTTATGAGATATATAATTCTAGGAAAACAAAATGCTGATAAAAATTGTTTTCAATTTACTATAATTTCCTATATAGAAAATTATTAATAATCTAACCTAAGCTATTATTAAGAATGTGTCTAAATTAGCTTTAAGCATCAAATAAAACCCTATCTATATCTATGCTTTGAGGTTTCACATGTGCCTATGGCATATTAACCACTTTAAGGAAAAAACCTCACATAACCTTTTAATACACCAAGAAGAAAAGGGTTTGAAATTATTGTTTTGAACTCCGCCATCCAATCAATTAGGATATTTTTATTAGTATATTGCATGTATTAAAAAACCTACTTTTGAGACTTTAAAATACAAAATTTTATAACATATTAAAATACCACATCACTTCTACTCCAAGCCCAAATTGGTAATGAAAACATAGAATCCACATACTTAGTTAAGGGTTGCACCTACATGCATAGAAGCTAGCCCCTTTATGCACTAGGAATTATATTAAATTATTGTTTTACTAATTATCTCCTTCTAAAGTTTCTTTTGACGTTAACATTGCTGCACGTACTACTAATTAATAAACACCAAATAATAACTATGAATTGAAGTACATCTCTTTCTAGTAGGTAAGATTGACGGATTGTGTATGATAGAAACATAATCATATATATTATGTTTAAGTTTTCGGTGCGTCTCTAGCTATATGCATGTGAAGCAAAAAAATAATTTCGTAAATTTATGGACGCAACGAGCATCCATTATTATTATCATCAAAGAAAACATAGCTTAGGATGAAGTATAACTAGAAGTTACATAAATGTAGCTAGTTAATTAGAGAGTAGGTAGACTCTTCAAATTAAAGTGATTAAAATCTACATACTTAGATAACTAACAACGGACCAAAAAAATTGAGCACTTTAAATGATATAGAAAAAAAAAAAAGTATGACGATCATCTAAGAAATAAAGGATAACATCATGCTTAATTAGACCTACCAAAATCATGAAACTTCAACCGTAGGGTGAGTTATTTCTTCCAAGAGAGGTGGCTTGTCTTGCTGGTGACAACCTCTCTAGCTTAGGCGGGGACTCGAATTTCTTGTCAACCCCAACAACAATATTATCAGTAGCTAAGATTGGCTTAGACTCATAAATCTCGGAGATTGAATCGATTTGATGATCAGCATTGCTCCGATGATGATGATCCAATGAAGGCGGTGCAATTTGAATATCTTGATGAGGGTTTCCTAAGCAAGATGGTGGTGTAGGAGGACCGAGTTCTTGAAGCCGAAGATGATCGTCACTCCAAAACAAAGGGCTCTTACCATTATTATTATTATTACCACTATTAGTTTGATTGCTATTATTATTATTGTTAGTATTATTCCCACTATTGGTATTAAAAGGGTTAGGCCTTTTCTTATTATTGTTACTATTGTTATTACTAGTATTAGTCCCTAAGCATAGGTTATCATTTGGAAGTTGCATAAAATTTTCGAGGGACGAAGATCGATCCATGGATGTGTGTTGGAGATCAAGTGATTGTTCCCCACCATATATGTTGAGGTCTTGTAGAGAAGGGAAGTTCATCACGCCGAATTCTTTCATTGGTCCGCCTAGGTGGTCAGCCGTCATTGTAGGGCTGTTTTGGCCTAGCATGTGGTTGTTGTTGCCGCCGCCTTTGTTGTTATAGCTTGCTGATGCTGCAGCCATGTTGGTTTCTCCTGCTAGTGTTTGACATGCTTTCTCTAGTATGTTTTGCATGTACTTCCCTTGTGCCTCTATCCTCAATTGCAAATGTCTTTGGACCTACCTCAAGTTAATACATATAAAAATCATTAGCATATCAAAGTTTTGTTTGTTTTGTGTTTAAATCATTCCGTATATGCAAAGTAATTAATTACATTGTTGAAATTCTAAGCAAATGCATTGAAAATACGACATATGATATATAATTTTTTTTGTCAATTTAATACATATTAAAATCATTAATTAGCATACCATAACGTGTTTGTTTTTTGTTTATATAAATCCATATGCAAAATAGTTACCTTGTTGAAATTATAAAAAAAAAAAACAATATAACGCATTGAAAAAAAACAATTATATACTCCGTATAAGATTTTTGGTTTATTTAATAAGGCGAAATTATATTTAATTACCTCTAATTGTTCTTGGAGTCTCCTCTGAACCTCCATTTGCATCCTAATTGCATCACTAATGTGCACATTGCTGCTGCCATAGTTACCAAAAGGAGAGAAATTTAATGCTAGTTAATTAGATTGAAAACTAACTAAAACTCAAAAAAATAAGAATTAAAAGAAAGAGAAAGAGAAAAGTGTAAAAGAAGATGCCATGGAAAAAGATATTCTAGGAGGGAGTGGTTCTTAAACAATTCACGGTTACTTCAATAAGAAGTTGCCTTACAAAAGTTCTGGTTCCTATGATAAAAATCAAAAATATACAACCTACACACTTAAATTGCTGCACAAAATGAAATAAAATATATAAATCATGAAAATATATATAAAACACTTACTCATTCATGCTTCGACCCATTAATCCAGATGAAGATGCGGTGTTTCTTTGAAGCTCCAAGGCAGATGCTGAGGTCGCGATTTGTAAATAAGAGAACACAGAAAACATGTAAGAACTCACCATGAATGAGTTGAATTTTTTTATAACCAACTAAAATAAATACTCATGTTTAAGTTTATTACTTCAAATTATACTGAATATTAATATAGTGGAAGAGAGTATATGATCACATGTTCAAGATTTGGTAATCTAAATGTGAGAAACCCTAGATAATGATGATTAGTCACTTCTCTTACCATCCTTAACTGAATGATCATTGAACTCCTTATGAGGCTGCTTTCCTAACCTGAATTTCTGTTTTGTAGAACACCAAAAAAAAAATAATAAATAAATAAATTAGTAAGGAAATCAGAAATGCATAAAAACCCTATATACAAACACATACTTCGTATATTTTATGAAAATATACATATTTTGTCTATCACATGTAATTTTATATAAATAACAAATTATTTGTTAGACACACATGATCGAAAATGTTGATAAACATATTATTTGTTAGACACACATGATCGAAAATATTGATATATAAACATGAGTTGCACCATGTAAATAACAAAAAATTAAAAGAGGAAATTCTTTTTTAGAAAAACAAACACCAATTCAATTTTCTAAATTTTGCATTATTACAAATAATTCGAACCTGAAGATGGCTCTTGAGGTGGTACAAAGTGAGACCTTTAACTCCCATAACTCGCATGATAGTCTTCGGTGTAGCCTCTATAAAAAAAAAAAATTAATCAAACGAAGCAAAACCCTATTAGAAAAATATGATACAGATCGAAAAATCAATATTGCACCGGTACTTAAAACTAAAAAAAATAACAGTAACACACAAAATTATATCTAGCATAAACGATAGTATGAAATAAGAAAGTTAGCTAAATAAAATCGACTGCATATATAGTACGATGAAATAAGTAAGTACATACTGTCAGGGCCTCCAAGCTGAGTAACAGCATCAACGAAACGTTCATGGAGCTCGACAGTCCATCGAAGGCGAGGCTTAGGGTCGGTAGTGAGGACAAGACCAGAGTCATTTTGAACACACATAGAAGAAGTCCTTTCATTTGAGTTCATAGAAGAAGGCTTCTTTGGATGGTGGAACATTCTTTCTTTCTTTTTTTTAAGTTTTTTTTTTTTTTTTTTTTTTCTTTTCTTTCTCTCACTTCTTTTCTCTGAAGAAGAATACGAACAAATGCGATTATGCAAATAAGGTAGAGAATAGGATGCGGTTTATTAAGGGTGAAGGGAGATGGTCCTTTGGACCGACCTTTTTTCCTTTATTTTTATTTTAAAAAAAAAATTTAATTTCTTTTACTAAGCTTCGAATTCTTCTCTTTAATATATATTTTTTTTCTTTCTATCTCTCTTTTGTGGGGACTATTTATTTTTATCTCTTTTGTGGGATAGAAGACTGTCTCTTCCATGCAACTTATCGTTTTCTCAAGTCCCCTAGCCCTTAATTCAAGGAGGTTGCACTTCGGTAACTAATTCAATGTTAGGGCGCATTTTTTTCACCTTATGAAAAAAGTTTCGATAATGTAAATAAGTTGAAATTTTGATTAATTAATAAGTTAAATAAGTTTCAATAAGTCGTTTTTGATAGTATTCTTACAAACACTTCTAGTGTTTAATTATATTGATATATAAGTTCCAATCAGGTCTAATGAATCATGTTGAATATGTTCAACTTGAATAAATTCAAGCTTTCGTAATAAGTTGATTAATTGATCGAAAAGAATACAATCTAATTGAATTAGAACAAAATCTCTATGAACTAATCTGATTTATTACATACAATTTTATTAGCATAATCTAGCACTCTCTATATACTGTAATTTGGACATTTTACAGTGGTGTAATTTATGAGGTTTATTAGTTCTTAATATTAATACTATAAACAGTTAAACACCCCCAATTATAAAAGAAGAAAGATATATATTATTCTAATTCACCCACGTAACCCCAAGGGAATAGATGCTTCCTTCTTTGACAATTCTATGTAGATTCCCTTCCTAACATTTGTAATTTTTAAGACTTATCTTTTATTCAAATTTTTTTAGATGTTACTCGGTGTATTTTACTTTATCGATCAATGCATATCCTTAACCATTAACATTGTATGTTGTTTAGTAATTATAGTTAATGATGTCTTAGCCTAATACTTAACAGGTTAATTACGCTAGGTCACATGTTAATACCTCCCGCGACCCACTTGTAATATGCATTATTTGTTTGTATAGCTTAGCTCATTTGTAAAAACAAAAGGTAAAAAATCGAAGTAATAATGTAGTACTCGTATATCATTTTCTATCATAATGATAATAATTAACTATGAAGTACATATACTTTGCAACAATACTATCAAGCTAGCTCCTACTTAATATGTTTTATCTTGATCATATATAATAATACAGTTACTTTAGAATTTTCTAACTTTGAACACATGATTAGTCAGCAAATTGTAACATTGCAATGGAATGCGCAGAGAGCATTTAAAACCAGGTGCAGACAAACGTTTAGCGCATGCAACATTATAGACATTTTTTGGCTCACGTTATTAAAATATTTTGTTAATAAAAAAACCTATTAAGTAATCATATATAGGCAAATTAAAACCTATTGAAATAGAAGATTATTAATCATATATCATCAATAAAAAAAATGATATGGTTTTAGTGTATACCTGTATACGAAGTTAAATATATTTTTGCTAACGTTATTAATCGTGCATATATAATAATCTAAGTAAAATGGTTCTCTAGCTTTCTAACCGTGACATTGTGTTGTTAGCTTTCTACCCATTATTAAGCGTCAACTATCCTTCTCTTGAAACCTCCAAAAAGTGTGACTATAGCCTTTGTTTTCGGCTTTTAGAGGACCTTCCTATGGGCTAGTGAACCCCAAAAAATTGTTCAATGGCCTTCTTTTGTCCATAAGGGTACCGTCTAAAAATTTTGGCAATTTTTTTCGGGACCTCGAAACCACCAAAAATTGTGACTTATAGCCTTCATTTTCGGCTTTCTACCTATCTTGGACTTTGTTTTAATTTTACCAAGTGTTTTGGGTAACCAATTAAAAGACTCGCCACGATCAATTTTGGCCTCTATAAGCATGTTATCAACACTCTTTCAAAGGTATTTCGGAAGAAAGGCAAAACAGTCTTTTACACTATATCAGGTTCGACATACACGTTAGCTAGCTTCTCGCGGTTACTCTTTTGACCATCGGACATAATGTATAATTTCCTGAATTTTTTTCATGAATCCCAGAACTTCTGAAACTTTGAATTATATCATTCATTTTTTACTTTCAAAGGGCTATTCCGGATATCTACCCACGCTTGGTTGAATTTTCCACAAAGACATTCTGAGCACCGGGTATAAATCACCTTGCGTTAAGTCTTTAACATCCTCTAGGACCATAACAATGCTTTGTTTTAAGTAAATCAATAATCAAATTTTCCCCATTGGTACCACTTCAAAGTTGGTTGTCCCCGATATATAATACGGGTACGGTTTAAGCCGTGATACATATCATAATTATACTACTCCGTAGTACACTATGTATTATTTATTCACGTTTAAAAGTGTGCAACAATTCATACTTAGCTTATACTTTTCTTCTTTGTGCAATAATATAGGAAGAAAAATTATTTGAGATCTAGCTAGGTAGGAGATATTTAACGGCCGAGATTCAACATGGCCAACAATCCAACATGCACCAATTGCATGATAAACTTGTTATTACTATGTAGTTTATTAGTTAAAGTAGTTAAATGCATGATAAACTTGTTTCTATGTAGATATTTAAAGTAGTCTGTTAGTTAAGTTGCATGTATGTAATATAGTATGTTACTATGTTACATTGTTACTATCATACACTAGTAAGAAAAATTAGTACATTATTCAATAATAAATATCATACGTTAATATTCCATCTGTTTCATTTTATTCTTTACGTTTTATTTATACACGTTTACCAATGCAAAAATTGCAACACTTATATCTTTAATTTGTATTTGTAAAAATATAAAAACTTTATATTCTAGTAGAATAAATCAAGACGAATCAAACAAGACCCCATATAAATATGTTTTTACTAACATATAAAACACAAACAACAGACAAAACATGATTGAATAGTAGTATACACATGCATAGTATTTGCATACATATATCGTTCATGTCATTCAACGTAATTTATATCTACTATATTACCTTGTTGGATGAGAAATTCATTTTTAACATTCGAAAACTAGACATACGTCATAAATAAATACTCCGTAATTCATTTATTGAGGGCGCACACACTCATATACACATTGTTTGAGAAAAAAAGCCCGGATTTAACTTTTAGTTGATTATGTTAAGACAGCCACAAATTTGTGAGAAAGTAGTATGGCATAGTATCCATGTTTGCTTACATTTCAAGCATCTTTTTGTGCTTTCGAATTTATTCTCAGGAATGAATATATTCCTTTCAAAGTGAATTTGTGGATCCCACCATACACCCCTTAAACCAAACCTAGGATAATAAACCAAGGTAAAAAGGACTAGCAAAACGTACGTACATCAAAGTAAATTGGTCTATATATGATGAGGTCATGCATACGATAGATATTGGAATAGATTTACTAAAGTGAAATTATTTTTTTGGACGAAAAAAAATAAAAATCAATCAATTGTGACAAAGAATAAGAAATAGATAGAGGGTTGTGACGGTGTGACCCAAATTTAAGAAATTCATACATGATTTAATTAATTTATAAATTATAAAATTAAATGCTTAACTAAAAAAAAATAGTTGAGATCGACCAAAAGAATCCAACAATATATATATTGGACTCTTGGTGATGGGTGGAGCTACTACGACAACTACGTAATAAAGTTTTGGAATTTTTTCAATGCACTATCATTCGACTATTGGTCCCTTATTTGCATTAGAAATTTTGACTCGCTATTTTTAGATTGTGTTAATTGATATTAGGGTCGTTCCTGAGAAATTTGGGGCCCGTGGCATATTAATGATATGGGTCCTATAAATTACTTTAAGAGTATGTTTTTGAGTTTTTTACGATAAAAAAGGTAAAAATGGTAAAATTATTTGATGCTAACATATATCTTGCTTTATTTTTAAAATAATACTACCTCCGTTTTTTAAATTGTAACTTTTGAATATTTTATCTCTCATAAGAAAATACTCAAAAATTACAACTAAAAAATCAGAGAGAGTAATTTCATTTAAAGAAAAGTATTGTATACGTTATTCTTCGTACAATACTTCAAATATGTATTAGATTCTTATAGATATATATATATAGCGTTTTGAAAATTATATATACATACAAGCGACATGTTAGTTATACCGAGAAAAGGAAGAAAGATTTATATTAGGTGTAAAGACCTCGTGTAGATATATAGCTACAATCGATATTCATAAAACACATACGTAGCATTTATTTTGTACAATGGGTAAATACAAGTAAACTATTTATCCATTATAATAGTGTCTAAGATAATTCTGGGCTAAATAAAAACTAGAAATAGAGTACATTTTTTGGAGAAAAAAACACTTTGGGAAAATGAGAAGATATTAAATGCATGTAAAATAGGTAAATTAATTTCATTGCTAAAATTAATCTAATATCGAAGAATAATTAAAAATTAGCTATAGAATTATTTTGCAAATTTTGAAATAGATAAAAATACAATTGATGAAGAAAGAAAAAAGAATCTAATAAAAAAATTTTAGAAACTTGAAAAAAGCTTGTCATAAGGTTAGAACCTAAGACCTTGCAACACAAAACAATTAGTATTTAACATCCAATGTTCCCACTAAGCCACACTACACTTATGTAGTATTATTAAATGTATGGTTAAATATATAAAGTTAATTTATTGCATCATAAACTTTAACAATTGTGGGCCCTGCTCACCCCACCCAAGGCCCTGCCCTGATTGATATACTACCTCTGTTTTATATTAGATTCAACATTTGCTAAAAATGGATGTTTCATATTATTTACAACAAATGTTTTCTTTCCTTTTTAAGTTGTCTTTCCTCTCCTTTTCTCTCTTCTTCACATGCATCTCTAACTTTTTACTCTCACAAATAAATTTTGCCTAGGAGTCCATACAACATTATTTGTTGCAACTAATATGAAACGGAGGTAGTATATTGTGTTATTAATACATTTCTAGTGGGTCACTAATCCACTCGGTTTATTAGTTTTTTTTCTACTCACTACATATTAATATATTACTCTTTAGTGTTAGATTGTGAAACTCCGTACGTATAATATTTACACAATATATGTATTGATCAATATATGATACAGAGTAACTACGTGACAATCCTAACTGTGTTAGGAAACCTGCCAATATATGATTATATTTACACAATAAAATATATCTAAAACCTATAATATTCTCTATCAAACCTCAGACAAACCTTTGGTGAAAATATCTACAAACTGATGATGGGAAGGAACATGCAAAACAAGAACCTAACCCAGAGCAACCTTTTCACGCTCTAAATGGATGTCCAACTCAACATGTTTGGTGCGTTGATGTTGAACTAGATTTGTGAACAAAGAAACTACACTGATATTATCACAATAAACAATAGTGGTCTGACGAAGAGGACAATGAAACTCAAGTAGGAGATTACGGAGCCAACAAGATTCGAAAACAACAATAGCAACGCCTTGAAATTTAACTTCGGCACTAGATTTAGACAAAGTATGTTGACGCTTAGACGACCAAGAAATTAGATTACGAAATAAATGCATGTATCCTAAACTTATGCGAAAATATTGGATAATATTCTTAAAATACTCCCTCGGTCTTTTTTACTTGCTACATTTACTTTTTTGTGTCTCTCAAGACGCAACTTATAAAATTAGTATCTCGAATTTGGTATAATAAAAAATTATATTTTCGGTAAGTATATATCGATACGAATCAAATAACATCCTATATGAGTATATAACTATATTTTTCGTTACATATTAAGCACCAAAGCGAGCCGAAATTACAATGTGAATAACATCAAAATTTAAATGTAGTAACTAAAAAAGACGGAAGACGGAGAGAGTATATATATATTGAAAGGTTTCCCAAAGGTGCTTTTTATCGAAATTTTATTTTATGATTTAGAAAGATAAAATAACTTGTTCACTACACACACCAAAATGTAGTTAAACATTGTTAGGACTTGGGAGCAATGAATAATTGACGCAAAGAATTGGGCTGAGGTCTACGGCCCACAATAGCCCACATATAAGAAACATCTTAACCAATTCTTATAAACCATTCAACAATACAGTAGTACAGTTCATCAACTCCTTGATTTAACACACTGCTTGCTTAGCTCACAATTTAACAACATACATACAAATATAAAACACACTCTTGCACTTCCAACACAGTCTTTACTGGGATGGATAACACATAAACAACTCGCAACATGAATAGATTAGAGCCTACGAGACCGGAAACTCCAATGAATGTCACGGTCTCATCAATCATACAAAACGCGATGCATATTTGAATATATCTTCATGAAATTAGATAAAGGTACGATTGTGTACAATAATTTCCTACGCCTTGTTGTGGGAGTCTTATGTACTGGTACGACCTTTATGAAAGAATAAGAAAACTAAGAAACTAGTTGATGGAACATTTTTTTTAATGCGACTTTTAACGTGACAACTTTTAGGTTAGATCTACATTCTGGATTTTTGCTCCTTGATCTTCAGATCCTCTTTGATTCTTAGTAGCAAAATGGTTTTCCATGAATCCTACACATAGGCAATCACTTAGACATGATATGCAATTGTTGAAATATTAATATAGATGATACGAAGTGATAGTGTATAAAACATATATTCCAAGGTTTCAATTCTTTGTGGAATCCTTGAAAAAAAAGCAATGGCTTTGTTGAAATCAATATGCAGCTTTTGATTGAGTTGGTCGTCTAATATGAACTATTAAGCGAATATTTGTAAGATTATTATAATTAAACAGTAATCTTTTGAAAATTGTAACTAGTGCAATCAAGGAACTACATTGTAATAATGTTCCAAACATTACATAAAGGATTCAAAGGGAGATGGATACCAGAGGGCTTAAGCTGTCATAATCCTTCAGAACTTCAGTAAACTTTTCGACATCTTGCTCTTCATATGCTGTCACCAATTCCTGAGATTTCAACAAGTTACCAACAATGGAACATATAAAAAAGATGTTGAATATCATCTCAGAGAAAAAACTTGATGCACATTGTAAGAAAGCAGCTCCACATACATAGTTACTTACAGTTAGAAGCTCATACTCGCGAGTTCTTGAGAAGTTTCGATCCAATACTTGATATCGCTCCAATGCATTAACCGCGACAACAAGATCTCCTTTACACAGATGGCATATACCAGCATTTAGCAGATGACCTCTGACTCCATACCTCAGCAAATTGCTGCTGACAGCTTCCTGAGCAACTTCTTCAAATATCTCAATTGCCTTGGTATATCTGAAAATTTATGCAATAACGACTGAATCTTTATAAATGGAAACTTCACGTATGATCCACAAGCAAAGCATTGGTTTGCTTCGATCAAAAATATTCGAAGCATTTTGTTATCTATGTTCATCTCTTATTAACTTACTGTTTTAATTGGGCAGAAAATTGCGCGATTTTCTGCTTGCATTGACTAGCAAATGTTGCTGCTCCTTCACCTAGGAAGAACTCGATTGCTCTTTCAAAATATTTGATAGCCTCCTCAAAATTTCGTAGTTGCTCATAGAGTTGCCCCACTTCCTGGATGATGAACACAATATTACAATGTGATTATATGAGGTGTGGCGTTCAACTATAAATATCTTACAACAGTTACAAGCAGATCAGATGAACTGACTCTACCTTGCAATATTTCGCGGCCATGCTAAATCTTCCGTTGTTACAGAAATGATTCATAGCTAGCTGTAGACATGATATGGCCTCTGTTCATAAACAGAAGGATCAATGTCAAATTTACAAAGAACTCAAAGTTAAATCGAATATAGAAGCATAGGCAATCCCCCTAGTACTAGTACTATGTTATGCTAATTATATTGGATTTCGCTTTTCTAGACTTGTTATGAACTCAAATCGAGCTATACACGAAGGAATACTCACGCATGGGAGAAACCTTTTTATAACAATTTGCGGCCTCTTCAAAAGCAGCAGCAGCTTCATGATCACTATTCGACTGAAATCATCAAAATGTAGACATTTTATATTATTAGACTTAGTCTTATACAATAACTTACAACATCAAACTATAAAAGATTAAGAATTACACCTTAATGTAACATTCTGCCAACTTGATGTAAGTAGAACCTGCTTGATCCCCTGATCAATGTCACATGAAAAACAATGTTCAACATTCATAAACTTCTCTAATAATGTACATGTCCTGATGTCCACAAGACACATTTCGGATTTCGTAGTGCTATTAATGTTATGCAACACATCTTTCCAAAAATATCCGAATACTTGTTATACTAACAACTTGTTTGATAGTCAAGTAATAAATGACAATAATAAAAATGAGGAAAACGACATTATAAATTATAATATACGGTGTGTATCACATCTCATACATGCATTTTAATTTCCCTTGCAAATTTGCATACAAATGTATTAACTGACCAAACTCCTATTCTTTTCCCCTGTTTACAAATCTTTATATATCTTTATACTTAGTCACTATTCTTCACAAAAAAAAAAAAAAAAAAAAATCCTTAGTCATTATTACTAATTAGTACACTGTTGTGTGACAAGTTGACAATTATGTCACTACAAAAAAATGTCGATATAGCGACGGATTATTAGGGACGGATTTAATTCCGTCACTAAAGTAGGGACGGATTAGAGATAATCTGTCACTAAAATAATTTAGGGACGGATTCAAATATCCGTCTCTAATTTAGAGACGGATTTCCAAATCCGTCCCTACTTTAGAGACAGATTTCCTAATCGGTCTCTACTTTAGAGACGGATTTAAAATCCGTCTCTAAATTTTAAGTCACGTTAAATTAGTGACGGAATTACAAATCCGTCACTAAAATTAGGGACGGATTTTTAAAATCCGTCACTAAAATTAGGGACGGATTTTTAAAATCCGTCTCTAAATTTTAAGTCATGTTAAAGTAGTGACGGAATTACAAATCCGTCACTAAAATTAGGGACGGATTTTTAAAATCCGTCTCTAAATGTAGTGACGGATTTTTAATTCCGTCACTACTATATCCAACCATATTAAAGTAGTGACGGATTTCAAAATCTGTCACTAAATTTAGGGACGGATTTTAAAAATCCGTCCCTACATTTCTTATAGTTAATATATTAATTTTGTATATAGAATAACATAAGTTGTATGGTGGTGAAGTTGGTAAGAGTGTCACTTTGTGACTTTGGTTAATCCGTCACTAATTAACGTGACTTAAAATTTAGAGACGGATTTTAAATCCGTCTCTAAAGTAGAGACCGATTAGGAAATCTGTCTCTAAAGTAGGGCGGATTTGGAAATCCGTCTCTAAATTAGAGACGATATTTGAATCCGTCCCTAAATATTTTAGTGACAGATTATCTCTAATCCGTCCCTACTTTAGTGACGGAATTAAATCCGTCCCTAATAATCCGTCGCTATATCGACATTTTTTTGTAGTGACATAATTGTCAACTTGTCACACAACAGTGACTAATATGTAATAATGACTAAGTTTTTTTTTTTTTTTTTTTTTTGTGAAGAATAGTGACTAAGTATAAAGATATAAAAGATTTGTAAACAGGGGAAAAGAATAGATTTGGTCAGTTAATACATGTATGCAAATTTGCAAGGGAAATTAAAATGCATGTATGAGAGTGATACACACCGTATATTATAATTTATAATGTCGTTTCCTCATTTTTATTATTGTCATTTATTACTTGACTATCAAACAAGTTGTTAGTATACAAGTATTCGGATATTTTTGGAAAGATGTGTTGCATAACTATAGCACTACGAAATCCGAAATGTGTCTTGTGGACACAGGACATGTACATTATTAGAAGTTTATGAATGTTGAACATTGTTTTCATGTGACATTGACAGGGGATCAAGCAGGTTCTACTTACATCAAGTTGGCAGAATGTTACATTAAGGTGTAATTCTTAATCTTTTATAGTTTGATGTTGTAAGTTTTGTATAGACTAAGTCTAATAATATAAAATGTCTACATTTTGATGATTTCAGTCGAATAGTATCATGAAGCTGCTGCTGCTTTTGAAGAGGCCGCAAATTGTTATAAAAAGGTTTCTCCCATGCGTGAGTATTCCTTCGTGTATAGCTCGATTTGAGTTCATAAACAGTCTAGAAAAGCGAAATCCAATATAATTAGCATAACATAGTACTAGTTACTAGGGGATGCCTATGCTTCTATATTCGATTTAACTTTGAGTTCTTTGTAAATTTGACATTGATCCTCTGTTTATGAACAGAGGCATATCATGTCTACAGCTAGCTAAATCATTTCTGTAACAACGGAAGATTTAGCATGGCCGCGAAATATTGCAAGGTAGTCAGTTCATCTGATCTGCTTGTAACTGTTGTAAGATATTTATAGTTGAACGCCACACCTCATATAATCACATTGTAATTGTGTTCATCATCCAAGTGGGGCAACTCTATGAGCAACTACGAAATTTTGAGGAGGCTAAAATATTTTGAAAGAGCAATCGAGTTCTTCTAGGTGAAGGAGCAGCACATTTGCTAGTCAATGCAAGCAGAAAATCGCGCAATTTTCTGCCCAATTAAAACAGTAAGTAATAAGAGATGAACATAGATAACAAAATGCTTCGATATTTTTGATCGAAGCAAACCAATGCTTTGCTTGTGGATCATACGGAAGTTTCCATTTATAAAGATTCAGTCGTTATTGCATAAATTTTCAGATATACCAAGGCAATTGAGATTTTGAAGAAGTTGCTCAGGAAGCTGTCACAGCAGCATTTGCTGAGGTATGGAGTCAGAGGTCATCTGCTAAATGCGGATATGCCATCTGTGTAAAGGAGTCTTGTTGTCGCGGTTAATGCATTGGAGCGATATCAAGTATTGGATCGAAACTTCTCAAGAACTCGCGAGTATGAGCTCTAACTGTAGTAACTATGTATGTGGAGCTGCTTTCTTACAATGTGCATCAAGTTTTTTCTCTGAGATGATATTCAACATCTTTTTTATATGTTCCATTGTTGGTAACTTGTTGAAATCTCAGGAATTGGTGACAGCATATGAAGAGCAAGATGTCGAAAGTTTACTGAAGTCTGAAGGATTATGACAGCTAAGCCCTCTGGTATCCATCTCCCTTTGAATCCTTATGTAATGTTTGGAACATTATTACAATGTAGTCCTTGATTGCACTAGTTACAATTTCAAAAGATTACTGTTTAATTATAAAACTTACAAATATTCGCTTAATAGTTCATATTAGACGACCAACTCAATCAAAAGCTGCATATTGATTTCAACAAAGCCATTGCTTTTTTTTCAAGGATTCCACAAAGAATTGAACCTTGGAATATATGTTTTATACACTATCACTTCGTATCATCTATATTAATATTTCAACAATTGCATATCTTCTATGATTGCCTATGGTAGGATCATGGAAAACCTTTTGCTACTAAGAATCAAAGAGGATCTGAAGATCAAGGACAAAATCCAGAATGTAGATCTAACCTAAAAGTTGTCACGTTAAAAGTCGCATTAAAAAAATTTTTCCATCAACTAGTTTCTTAGTTTTCTTATTCTTTCATAAAGGTCGTACCGTACATAAGACCTCCACACAAGGCGTAGGAAATTATTGTACACAATCGTACCTTTATCTAATTTCATGAAGATATATTCAAATATGCATCGCGTTTTGTATGATTGATGAACCGTGACATTCATTGGAGTTTCCGGTCTCGTAGGCTCTAATCTATCATGTTGCGAGTTGTTTATGTGTTATCCATCCCAGTAAAGACTGTGTTGGAAGTGCAAAGTGTGTTTTTATATTGTATGTATGTTGTTAATTGTGAGCTAAGCAACAGTGTGTTAAATCAAGAGTTGATGAACTTACTACTGTATTGTTGAATGGTTTATAAAATTGGTTAAGATGTTTCTTATATGTGGGCTATTGTGGGCCGTAGACCTCAGCCCAATTCTTTGCGTCAATTATTCATTGCTCCCAAGTCCTAACAAGTTTAACTAACTTTGGTGTGTGTAGTGAACAAGTTATTTTATCTTTCTAAATCATAAAATAAAATTTCGATAAAAAGCACCTTTGGGAAACCTTTCAATATATATATACTCTCTCCGTCTTCCGTCTTTTTTAGTTACTACATTTAAATTTTGATGTTATTCACATGTTAATTTCGGCTCGCTTTGGTGCTTAATATGTAACGAAAAATATAGTTTATACTCATATAGGATTATTTGATTCGTATCGATATATACTTACCGAAAATATAATTTTTTATTATACCAAATTCGAGATACTAATTTTATAAGTTGCGTCTTGAGAGACACAAAAAAGTAAATGTAGCCAAGTAAAAAAGACCGAGGAGTATTTAAGAATTTATCCAATTTTTCGCATAAGTTTAGGATACATGCATTTATTTCGTAATCTAATTTCTTGGTCGTCTAAGCGTCAACAACTTTGTCTAAATCTAGTGCCGAAGTTAATTTCAAGGCGTTGCTATTGTTGTTTTCGAATCTTGTTGGCTCCGTAATCTCCTACTTGAGTTTCATTGTCCTCTTCGTCAGACCACTATTGTTTATTGTGAATATCGTGTAGTTTCTTGTTCACAAATCTAGTTCAACATCAACGCACCAAACAGGTTGAGTTGGACACTCCATTTAGAGCGTGAAAAGGTGGCTCTGGGTTAGTTTCTTGTTTTGCATGTTCCTTCCCATCATCAGTTTGTAGATTTCACCAAAGGTTTGTCTGAGGTTTGATAGAGAATAATAGGTTTTAGATATATATGTGTAAATATAATCATATATTGGCAGTTTTCCTAACACAGTTTAGGATTGTCACGTAGTTACTCTGTATCATATATTGATCAATACATATATTGTGTAAATTATACGTAGGAGTTTCACAATCTAACACTAAAAGAATATATAATATGTAGTGAGTAGAAAAAAACTAATAAACCGGTGGATTAGTGACCCACTAGAAATGTTTAATAACACAATATACTACCTCCGTTCATATTAGTTGCAACAAATAATGTTGTATGGACTCCTAGGCAAAATTTATTGTGGAGTAAAAAGTTAGAGATGCATGTGAAGAAGAGAGAAAAGGAGAGGAAAACAACTTAAAAAGGAAAGAAAACATTTGTTGTAAATAAATGAAACATCCATTTTAGCAAATGTTGAATCTAATATAAACAGAGGTAGTATATCAATCAGGGCAGGGCCTTGGGTGGGGTGAGCAGGGCCCACAATGTTAAGTTTATGATGCAATAAATTAACTTTATATATTTAACCATACATTTAATAATACTACATAAGTTAGTGTGGCTTAGTGGGACATTGGATGTTAAAACTAATTGTTTTGTGTTGCAAGGTCTTAGGTTCTAACCTATGCACAGCTTTTTTCAAGTTTCTAAAATTTTTTTATTAGATTCTTTTTTCTTTCTTCCAATTGTATTTTTATCTATTTCAAAATTTGCAAAATAATTCTATAGCTAATTTTTAATTATTCTTCGATATTAGATTAATTTTAGCAATGAAATTAATTTACCTATTTTACATGCATTTAATATCTTCTCATTTTCCCAAAGTGTTTTTTTCTCCAAAAAATGTACTCTATTTCTAGTTTTTATTTAGCCCGAATTACTTAGACACTATTAATGGATAAATAGTTTACTTGTATTTACCCATTGTACAAATA
>PYUH01004034.1:1129109-1141803 GCA_016808085.1 Suaeda aralocaspica | reverse complement strand
AAATCCGTCACTAAAATTAGGGACGGATTTTTAAAATCCGTCTCTAAATTTTAAGTCATGTTAAAGTAGTGACGGAATTACAAATCCGTCACTAAAATTAGGGACGGATTTTTAAAATCCGTCTCTAAATGTAGTGACGGATTTTTAATTCCGTCACTACTATATCCAACCATATTAAAGTAGTGACGGATTTCAAAATCTGTCACTAAATTTAGGGACGGATTTTAAAAATCCGTCCCTACATTTCTTATAGTTAATATATTAATTTTGTATATAGAATAACATAAGTTGTATGGTGGTGAAGTTGGTAAGAGTGTCACTTTGTGACTTTAGGGACGGATTTCTGAAATCCGTCTCTAAATTCCGTCACTACATTAGGGGCGGATTTAGAGACGGATAATTTCCGTCCCTAATTTAGAGACGGATTTTTTGTAATCCGTCTCTACTTTAAATTAGCGACGAAGATTTTAGGAACGGTGTTGATCCGTCACTACTTCCGTTGCTAACCCTATTTAGCGACGGAATTTGAAGAAGTAGAGACGGATTCAATCCGTCCCTAAAACGTGTTTTTTTTGTAGTGTGTATCTAACATGACTACTACGAGTAGTACGTACTTAAACGGCAAAACTTTCAAGTTATAGAAAAAGACATGATAATAAAAATGATGATGACTTTTTAATTATTTGGTTTAAAAAAGATTATCATAAATAGACCGATTAAGTTACAAGTACGCTTATAGTAATAAACTAGACTCTTCTTTTATAACTTAAGTTTAATGTCTTCATCTTACATATAATTTATACCTTTTTTTTTTAACGAAAGATAAAGTCAAAATTTGAGCTTATTGCCCAAAATGCTACAATAAATATTGAACCATGATTTGTACGGACGTTCAATTTCAGGGTCATAACCCAACATGCTTTAGAACACAATCAGTATAGCACATATATACAAGATATTGTGCACAAATAAACAAATAATTAAACCATGCAAGAAATCAGGCTCGAGATTTACAATTTAGTTGGTTAAAGTTTTCAAAGATAGTTAATATTTACAACTTAAGATTAATCACCTGTCACACTGTTGCTTTTAGAGTCTCTTAATCATGTACACATATACGGAACATATAAAATATAAAAACATTTGAAACTTGGCAATTTCTAACATTCAAAAAAATAGGTAGAAGTACATAATTTTGAGAGAAGAGTAAGAATTATTTACAAGATTTTGAAGTTTTGAAGGAATTAGCAGCTTTCTGATAGAACTCAATATCATGATCAAATTTCGAAACCGAGCCAATGAATTTCCATCCAATATTATCGTCAGTCGTATTATTGTTGCAATCTTCACTTTTGGCTATGAAATCCACCATATTAACAACAGAAAAAAGAGAATTGTTTGTGAAAAAATTCAATGGAATTAATAGTAAGAGGTATAAAATTGAGACTTTATTTTGATTTGAACTTTATTTGAAGCACGTTGAATTGTTGAAGACAAATAAGGAAAATAGGTGTATATATATAGTGCTATACTAGTAGTTCGGACAAAGTGTTTACGTAGTACATGGCTAATTAAAGTTGGAATTAGTGTTAATTAAAGTATTTAAGATATGATACGTATTTTTGCCGTTTGACATTTGCATATGATATGATTATGTACGTACACTTAGCTTCTTAGGCTCTTACTTGAGATTTTTAAGATTGAGACATGCTCCTATGAAAAATTGAGTATTATTAGTAGTTTGTTTTATTTTATGTTAAGAATTGTTGTTGTTTTTCAATAGATTATTTTGTAATATTTGAAATTCGATATTTGGGTTATAGATGTTATCATTACAATTCCGTTCATACACTTCAATATTTTTCTAGCTCTTGATCCTTCTAGTTATTTTTTAATTATTGTTTTATATTATTAAGAAACAATATTATATATATTCACAGGGATTTACCACCAACATGTAGATTACGTATATACGAAAGGAAGGCATATACAAAAAATTGTAACCCAATTAATGAGTACAATATTGGACGCATGATAGTTTAGGGGACATTACCCTTGAACTTTTATCAATTGTCGCAACTGTTATATTCTGATGTTATAATGATATATGAAGTTCAAATTAATAACTCTTGTATTGTATTAAAGAAAATGGATAAATAGTTGAGGTCTTAAATGATCATCATAATCGGATCAATATTTAATGTGACGTTGGCTCGCTACAAGAGCTTGAGCCTTTGATAGGCCACGACTTAAATATGGAACTCATAGCTTAAACAAAAGCTTCGATGATCACCAATTATTTTATAATTAAGATCATTAATATATTAATATAGTTATAGCTTATAATGGCAGCCTGGCACTCGTGTTGATGTTCATACGAGATCCAGTTGTATTGTATTGGCTTTTTGTTGTTGTTTTTGACAACATCATTGCTCCAAAATCTATGACTAAACATAGATCCGTAATTGGATTCTTTCGTCAATTTAAAATTTTGTTTACTCGTTACAATAACAAGAATCTTTAAAATAAAGTCAAAGATGTAGTATTATTATTCATTTAGCTCTTAACTTAAACAAAATCAATAAATTATAATTGACTTGAATAAATCATATATATCTATTACTTGCATGTACTTTTATTAGTATTATCTCAACAATGTTCCTATATATGATCATGGCCTAGGTCAAATATTACTCATTCTGAAATAACATTCCCTCCGACTTGTGTTTTTATTACATTCAATTTGGTGCGGATTTTGTACGCTAGTCAATGTGAGGGAAAAATTAGAAAGGACTGAAAATGGTTAAGGGTTCGCATTAGCTCTACCATCATATACGAAAAAAGTAAAAACTGTCATATAGTAAAACGAAGCACGGAACATAATGAAAAATGGATTATATAATTACTGGAAAGGTGTAAAAATTAAATAAAACGATGCTTAGTTTATTAGGATTTTAGAAATAAGGAGTTAAAACTTAGATTATGATTATAATCGTGAAAAATTTATGTGTTACGAGTATTATACTAACAAGCACTGATCTCTCTCAAAATTTTAACATATTTTATTATTCCCTAAAGGAAAGTATACCGTATACGACGATAATAAATGTCACACCGTCGGCGGATTGAGCGGCTTTGCACCTACACCGCAACATTTGACACATTTACGTACGTCATGATAGCCATTGCATATCTCTCGAACACCATTGTGTTTAAGTTTCTATAATGAGAGATGCATTGATCTTTCCTTTTGGATCTTAATAATTTTGATTGAGACACTCATAGATAGTTACAATAGAAGCTTCAGAAATTTCAACAAAAAATTTGGGTTTGGGGGGACCAAATTAAAGCTCTAGAGTATTAACAATCTGATTTTGGGTTGATTTGATATGCAGCTAATGAGTCTCCAAATATTAACGTAACCTTACAATTAATTAAGTAGTCAAGCAAACGCGTTTAAATGATATTAAAGTCAGATTATAAGTACTTCCAAGTAATTGTCGAGCTAAGAAATGTCAACACCTGTAATTAAGAAAACCATTATTCAACGTGGAAGAATTTTTTCACCAAATTAATTAACCTAGGACCACCAAGAATCCAAGATCAAGCAAGGGTATCTCTACATCTCTATAGTCTATATAATGCATATAACTATATTGGCCAAGTCTTGCAAGATGTAAAATGGTTTTAGGGAGTGGGTTTGAGTTTAAAATCTAAGACCCAAATTTGACCTAGCCAACCAATGTTTGGATCCATATTCATTATGTCTAAATTTTTCATAACTTTCTAATTTATCAATTAGTTTACATAAGGTTTTAGATAATGATAAATTTTTTAATATATTTAGTTGTTTTATTTGGAAAACTAGTATAGTATTCATACGATACATGATTTAAAAATTTTTAGATTAATGGTTAACGTTAAAATCACAACACCTAATTTATCTTGATAATCTTATAAAATAAGATTTGAAAATTATTTGTATTTTAAAAGTAACTATAAATTACATAATTATTTATATAATGACTATAATTCATTTGTTTATAAAAGTATATACTCCCTCCGTTGTTATTTACTTGCTACGGAGCAAGATGGCGCGGTAATTTAGAAACATCAACATCATCATGGGATCATGTGATTAAAAGAGTTAAGTAGGCAAAAGGATAAAGGTGATTAATCATATAATTTCAACAAAATTAAGGATAAAGTGGTAGATAAACCATGGGACCACACTCCAAATAAGGTATGTAGCAATTGATAAGAAACTTTCCTTTTAGATATATGTAGCAAGTAAAAAAAAATTATTAAGTTATACTCCGTGTAACATTAACATAAGTTATTATTTATTTCATTCTTTTTACTCATGAACATAGCTGTAACCTATCAATTTATATTTTATAAGTGAATACAAAAAAAATTGAATACGTATACATAAAATTTTATGAAAAAAAAAATTATAATAGGTGATTAATTAAAGATAATAACTTAAATAAATGCTATAAAAAAATAACTTTAAAAATAAAATAACTTAAAATCATCAAACTTATCCAAGTAATTAGATAATTAATGCATTTACAGTTGTATCAGAGACGTAGTTTTATATTTTAGGATTATGATTTTATTCCTATAATACAAATTGCGTTACTTTGCTTATTACTATTCATGTGAGTATATAGTATCGATTTTTAACTAAATGTTGTAAAATAATGACGTGTGCTAGGATTTGCTGTAGAGGTCCTTATTTAGTTATTATGGAGTAGTATAGATTAATTAAGTTGAATTTGATGCAATTGGTACTTTATAACATAAAAACTAAAGCCAAAATTGATAGGAAAAATCCCAACTTTCACCTATCTGCTCAAAATAATCCATACTTTGCTAAATCTCACTATAATCCAATGTTGGATAAAAAATTCCCTATATAGACCGAATGACTTGTAACCTGTTTAACAAGTCATGATTCATCTTTATTATCCCTTTATCATCACTATCATCTTCATCCCTCCACCTTCATTCCTCTGCAACTCTACCCATCACTATCATCATCCCTCCACCTTCTTTCCTCTGCAACTCTATCCGTCACCATCACCATCACCATCACCCTTTCCTCTTCCTTCTCATCACCACCACCATTAACCAAAACAACCACATAAACATCACCATCCATTGCCCTCTTCTTCTCACCACCATCACCATCATCATTATCACGTACCACGTACCCACAACCCAAAACCACAAACCACAACCATAACCCACCCAAAATGACAACCATCAAAAACCCAAAACAATGACTATGACCTCCACCCACCCCAAAAACCCAAAGATCCCAAATCGAAACTCTATTGCCACGCATGAACTTTAAACCTAAACTCGAACTCGATACCCATAATCCAAATATTCCATCATCCCAAAACTCAAGGGCGAAAATACTCAATTTAAGCAATTCCTTTATTCGATGAATGGAGAAACCCTAATTGGGTTTGATTGTCGCTGGGGGAGTGGGTGTTCGAGGGGGAAGGGGAAGGGTTATGGCTTATGGGGGACGAGAAGGGGCACGGGACAAGGCGACAGATGACGAATAGGGTGTTGGGGTGTCTGGGTGTTGGGGCTTATGGCTGCCAAAGGTGGTTGGCTGGGGGTGACTGCCAAAAGGGGTGGTTGATTTTTAATTTTTTAATTAATCTAATTTGTTAAATAATGGGGTGAGTTGAAGAATAATTAGAGGGGTTAGAAGCTAATTAGATGAATTTAACCTACACATACCGGCAAAAACCTGCTGTAACAGGTTACAATTAAAAGAGGTTCATATAGGGAATTTTTTATCCAACATCGGATTATAATGAGATTTAGCGAAGTATGGATTATTTTGAGCAGATGAGTGAAAGTTGGGATTTTTCCCATCAATTTTGGCAAAACTAAACAAATATTGAGTCTCAATAGGCAACAACCCTCATATCAGTCATATGGTATTTTAAAATATAAAAACTTAGACGGTCTTATTTGATAAGACCACTAAATAGTTAGGAAAAAAATGTATTAATTAAATCAATGAGCCAAATAGTTAAAGAAAATCCGTAAATAAATGATGGTCTTATCGTAAGACGATCTTGACTTTTTAAAGAATGAAAAGGACATAGGAAGATAGTCTTGGGCATCCAGAAATGTAAGCCTTGAATTATCAATGTCTTATGAACTTGAATTGATATCAAACGTTAACAAATATATATTTTACAGCCATGTAAGCTGGAATTGAAGTCCTTGAACCTTCGATGAAATTATGAAAATACTTGCGGATTTAACTTTATCTGAAGATCGATAGCTTAGAAAAACTTTGGTCCCGTAATAACCGGGAGCTTGTTAGACATGAATCAAGAAGAGGAATCGAAAAACTCAACATTTCAATCGCTACTACTATACATAAATATAAGAATTTACATTCATCTACAATGTCAAAAAAAAAAGTGTGATGTATTTTTAAAGATTTAGCCTTTCTTCTTGGTCTTTTCTTACCCAAAAATTTAATTATCAAGGAAACTTTGCAATGACAAGCAGCAATGTCGACATTACTCCATCTTCTGCAGCCATTCTAACTGTAAACCAGAAAAGGAATATCAATAAGCAATAACTGTATTTAATGAAGATCAGAATCCATTCACGAAACACACAGAATAAGTCAAGACACAAGCGTACCTTCCATGCATACATAAGAAAGAAGGCAACTGTATCTGCAGACCAAACAACGGCAAAGGACTTCCAAAAGAATGGGATTATCACATTAAGCAAGGGAATGAGGAGAAACAGATAGTTGAGTGCTTCTTTTTCTTTGTTAGAACAATTTCGAGCTCGAAGTGAAGGAATAGCTGCACCAAGGAATACAACAATCTTCAATTCCAGCATTATACTAAAGTTGTCAAGTAGACATTTTGGCCTTGCTACCCAACTGTAGCCACAATAATAATAATAACAGCTTGTTCATTGTTTGATTTTCTATCCATTTAAATGAAGATATGAACTAGGCAAGGTCGCAAAACTAGCATTGTTGGCAATAACACGGCCCAATACAACAATAAGCTACATAGAGAAATCTGAAACTGACGAGACAAAGATGTTCAAACATTATTATTAGAGTGATATCTTGAAGATGTTCGGCAGAGGAGTGACCATATCACTCATAAGAGGAATTTAATTTATGAATAAAAAAGATACAGATCAACAATTAAGTGATTAGTTTCCAATTTTGCTCATTCTTATCACATTTTTTGCAGAGCAACAACTACTCAACTAGGCTACCTTTAAAGGTTTATTGCACCTCGTTGATACCTTAGTTTTCAATTCTCTCCATTGTGATACCAACTTTGGCGAATCTCTGTTATATATGAATATGTTTCATTAATGATAAATGACGGTCAGAATTTAACATGGCCCTAGATACATCAGGTTTGCATGACTGCTTGTAAGCGGCGGCTCATGTCACATCTATGATTTTTTCTATGAGAAAGGAATCGCATAAAATCGTTCAAGCTAACAAGAAATACCACAAATGAAATGAATTACTATTAATCTACCATTATAATGGAGACTGGAGACGTGACTTACTGAACATCCAAATGGACCACATTCCCATCAATCGCCATATATCGGGTTCATTTGATGGAAATACAAGATTGAAGGAGAGAACTCCTCCCAACAGCATCGAGGCATATCCCTGGACCTCAAAAACTGTGTATAAAGTACTGCCAGGGACCGCAGGATTTTTGGAGGCGGTGGAAGCCCTCGGAGCAAAAGTCGCGGCTGTCTTGTTTACTACCTGATGGAGCACAGAATATATAATCACAATAATACTTTCTCAGCACAATATATAATTAAATAAATACATGATTGGAGAATTTTGACTCACGGATCGGAAATAGATATGATTAAAGAACGCATCATATTATCTCAGACAATGGATTTAAGTGTCTACTCTTAGTCTTAACCAGCTCTACGCTGAACAATCCCTTGACTTTTTTTCAGGGTGTGCCAAAGACTCTCTTAAGTGTCCCCCAAACTACCTAAGGATGCCTTGAGAGAAGGGTAGCAAAATAAACAAGGAAAAAAATATGCAACATCTATGAGTAGAGGTCAACCATTGAGTATAACCAAGAAAACAAAAGTCGGAGAACTGGCTAGTAATAATCCTGATTGGTTCATTCTAATCTAATATCCAAATTATCTAGGACTCTATGTCTCTATGTTATTCTTTTACAAAAGATGATTTTAAGTCAAATTCTATTGAATTTGCAGAACCATTATTGTCATAAAAGAATAGAACTGACCTAAACATTTTTTTTATAACCATATGAAACCAATATTGTAGGATTTGAATAATCACAAAAACATTTCAAGCCTATCGTGAAAAGGAAAATAAATAGAATCAAACCTATCCAATGTTCTAGCGAGCCTTGTTGGATACGTAGTATTAAAGGTTATGGAAAATTCCTCTAAATCACTCTAGACTTCTACTTCTAAACCACCAAAATCTTCTACTCCCTGTCTTGCATTTTAGTATCCCAAAAGGGAGAGCTTTTGAAGTCTAGAGGGAAGTATTTTGAGACAAAGGGAGCGATTTGACTACTAAAACCTCATGCATCTGCCTCTCTTCCCTGAAATAAACTTGTTTTTACCTAACCAAAGACACCATATAGCAACATTTATAATATATTTTTAAAAAGCTTCTTTCAGGTTATCTTTTTTTATCAAGGACCCCTGCTCTTTATATGCTCTAAACTGAGACCATGACCGTTCCCCCCAAAACCTCATTGTGGTCTGAAGACCTAAGACCTGTTGTTACTAGCTGTCCCGCATGTCCAAAAATTGAACAAATCAATGATTATCGATTTATGGAATACCTATTTAAACAACCACCATAATGTTAGTGCCGTTGCAGAAAAGTTCAATCGCACAGTCAGGAAAGCACGCCTGAATAGCCCACAGTCTACATCAAAACAAAAGCAGACTAGCTAGAAACCCCTCTTCTATATGCTACCTATCTACAAAAATAATCATCTATATATCTCCAAGGAATACAACTTTGAATGTTTCCATTTGTGACTCTCAAAAGCAACACAGATATTCTCATTATTGTATCTAAAGTTTCAACCCCTACAACCAAACCAGTTCTTGCTTATTTTCCTTTAAAAGACAATTGAATTCTTCTTATTCCCACATCATATTTGAAGCTACCGAAACAGATTTTACTTTTTCATCTACCTCAAAACTCCTACTAACAAACCTTTTGCTTACCAAAATTGCCACTACCTGCTATCAATCCAATGCAACTAATGAACTCACATAACAAACACCATTGAGCATTGCCAAAGTCCACAGAGCATCCAACAGTACCCGAGACTGCCAATTTTCTCCTTTCTCTACTATATAAATGTATACAATACATAGACCTAGTCACATATCAACCTTTGAAATTCTCAAAGAACTTGAAAACCATGTTCCAAGTTTATCCTTGTTCATCATTCACACGCAAATTTCCCTCCATCCACAATGGTTCAAACCACAAAGGGATTTATCCATATACCACATCATATTTACACAAACCCATTACTCAACAAACATTTCATCAACAATAGTTCAAACCTTTCAAAGGTAGATGGAGCCTATTACTCAACAAATCTTTCACAACATTTACTCAATACACCAAAGTGCCACCGTACTCATACAAACCACTTACTAATATCATACCCCTCTTAATTTTCAAACCTCACCTCATCCCACTAACAACCAGTGGATTTGTTTTTTAAACCCTCAAAATACCCCTTACAAACCTCTTGTTGTGGATGCCCTTAGCCTTGACATCCTCCATTATCACAATATTTCACTATTCATCCCACAAAATTCATAATTTGAAGCTCCCGAACAGTTTTTAATCTACCTCAAAGCTCCTACTAACAAGCCATTTGCTTACTAAATCGCCACTACATGCTATCAATCCAAGGCAACTCACATAACATACACCATTGCCAAAGGCCACAAATATTTGGACAACAGTACGAGTCTGAATCCACCAATTTTCTTCTTTTTTCTACTATACAATCCATAGACCTAGTCACATATCAACCTTAGCTTTCAAATGTTCAAATTGATTTAATTATCACCATATTTCACTATCTTGCAGAGCGTAGTGTATATGGGGATTCCATGTTCCAAGCTTATCCTAGTTCATCATTCATATGCAAGTTCTCCCCTACCTTGGCCTTTTACATCCTCCATTATCACCATATTTCACTATTTATCCACAAAATCAAACATATTTTTTTTCCATAATTGACTTAATTTCCTACTTAATAAACAACATACTTCAATAACCCACCTCAAATTTCCTCCAACCCACCTCAAAGTTCCATAAATTACTTGATTTCTTACTTAATAAAAAATACAATTCAATAACCCACCTCAAATTTCTTCCAACCCATTTAAACCAATCCAATTCATGAGAAAAATTATATCTCATTCCACAATTACAATTACAAATTCACAATCAAATAAAGGTATCCTATTTAAATAAATAAACCCATATTCACTAAATTATATATAATTGACTAATCAAAATAAAAACTCAACCTTTTTCACAATCAAATAAAGGGTAATTATCAAAATAAACCCACATTCACTAAATTACCATATAATTAACTAATCATAATAAAAATTCAATCTTTTTTTCACCCAAGTAAATTACAAACACAAACATTTTATACCAAAAACAAAGAAAGAAAACTATAAATTTAGATTAAAATTACCTTTTTGAGGTCTTTCTCAATTGCAGGAGAAGTTGAAGTGGAAGTAGCAGAAACACTGTTTTCACTAACTCTTTCATCTTCAATTTTGTTGATACTTAATTCATTACTATCTTCTTCTTTTTTATCTTCTACAAATGTTGGTGTATTGAATTTATCTGAACTTCCATAAATTCTGAAGCTTTCTTTTAATGGTATGAAGTTCAAAAAATTTGATTTTTTTTGAGAAAATGAATATTGTTTTTTAATGAAATGAAGATTGGAAATATGGCAGGAAGTAGGTAACAAAACTGCCATTTTTTAGAAAAATTTGGGAGAAAATATTTTGGCAAGAATATGCAGAGAGATGAAGATAGAGGAGTGACGTGGAGGAATAAGGGCGTGCAATCAAACACTAGATTAATGGTGGCTCAAAATATCGAAATTAATTAAAGAGAAAAATTGTACAAAAATTTATTTATTTGATAAAAACATTAAATAGTGGTATAAAATACATGTTAATTAAATTGGAAAATCTATAAATAATTAAGGTCTTTTACGGTAAGATGGTCTTACCGAAAACTTGTTAAAATTTTGAGTGTGAAATTTGAATGTAAGGGATAGCTTAAGGCGGCTATGTTCAGTTTGTCTGAATTTTTTATTTTTTTTTATCTCATATCTTCATTCTCAACTTCATAGTTGGTCCAGTCTGATTTGAACCTATTGTAATTATGTTTTGTTCTTAATATTTTCTAATCTAATCTGAACTTTTGTAATCTAGTATGATTTGATCTGATTCTTTTTAAATAAACAATAGGTTGGGTGTTTAAATAAGTTGAAATGAACATAGTCTGAGTGGTAAAAGTTTCCCACCCGGTATCATGTGATCCTCGGATTTATTAGTACATTGTAAATCTAGACGCATCAAATAATTAAGGGTATTATTGAAGGGAAAAAAATTGCTCATTTTTTCGCTTATTTATAATTAAAATCAAATTACAAGTAGTAAAACATATATATATAAACCTCTATATTTTTAGCTCGTTTCATATCAAATAAACAAAAAATTTCCCTTAGTTGTACAGTTGTACCTAACAAGGTACAACTGATTGTATAATATAAATTAGTTTATATCAAATTACTATTCATACTATCTATTTTGTTCGTCAATAACTATTTATATTATTATATATTGAATATCACCCAAAAATAAAATAAAATCATGAATAAAATTAGTTAATTTGAAGATGAGATTATGTGATTATATATATTAAGACAAAGTATTATATTCTCATTATTTTTTACTTACTACATTTCTTTTACACGGTTTTGAAGATCAAATTTTGACGGTAAACTGCTCAAATTGTGTAGTTAAGAAAATCCTACTTTAGCCACGAATTAGTTGCAAAAAAAACTAAATTATAATGAGATTGAAAGAGGGGTCAATATTTAAGTGAGTGAATGCCGCACACAAAGTCAATGCTGAAAACTTGACTTATCTTATCAAATTTTGAGATAGAGGGTCTCACTTTTAATTATTTTTGGTCGCATAAGGTCTTAATCCACAAAATTAATTAAAAAAAAAAAACTTTTGTTCATTAATTTTGATCATATAAGAAAAATATCTTAATTGACAAAACCCTACTCCGACCCCTATTAAATTTTAATGAGTTTAAATTTGCTAAAAAATGAGTTCTATTATAATTAAAAAAGGAATTGACGATAGGTGTTTGACAACGCATTGTACGATAATTTTAACGTACAATGGGCATACATATGCGATACTCATTTGAGGCATCAATAATATGTAGGTTTCTATTTTGATCAAAAACTATATAATTGTACTTTCAATTTATTTAGTTAATTATTTTGGACACACTTTAATCAAAATACCTAAACATTACATTGACAAAAAAAAAAAAAAAAAA
>PYUH01004034.1:1111288-1128462 GCA_016808085.1 Suaeda aralocaspica | reverse complement strand
ATTTGCACGGATTCAAGGGTCTCACTTTTAATATTTTTGGTCCATAAGGTCTTAATCCACAATTAATAAAAAAAAAACTTTTGTTCATTTTTTGATCATATAAGAAATATCTTATGCCAAACCCTACTCCGACCCCTATTAAATTTAATGGGTTAAATTTGCTAAAAATGAGTTCTATTATATTAAAAGGAATTGACGATAGGGTTTGACACGCCTTGTACGATATTTTAACGTACATATGGGCTACATATGCGTACTCTTTGGGCATCATTATGGGTTTCTTTTTATTACAAAAACTATATAATTGTACTTTCAATTTTAGTTAATTATTTTGGACACACTTTACTAAATACCAAACATTACATGACGCATAACCCAAAATTAAAAAAAAAAAAAAAAAAAAAAAAAGAAATAAAATAATCAATACAATGCAATTTCAACAAGGAACTTAGGAAGAACACAAAGCAATTAAGCTAGCTGCCTTTTAGTTTTGCTTTTGGAGCTTTGCAATTGAGACAAGTACTAACATCAAAAATGCTACAGCTCCTAGAAAAGAAAGGGCAACAGAAGCCATAACTTGGTGACAAAATTTGCCAAACACATTACAAACTTTGTTCCACCTTAAATGGGAGTTTCCTTTTAACCCTATTAATCCAACGGCAGTTGCTGCTCCAATGCTTGAATATAACAATGCCAACATCACCACATCTGCTACAGTAATCATCAACCGCGAAATGCTTTTGCCACGGCCACCACCTCTATTACTTGCGAATGCAACAACTAGAGATAGTGTTGCAAATACACATGCCATGGAGTTTGCTACTACAAAGTACCTATAATCATAAACAAATGTGGATCATACATTATTCATTTGTCCCCTAACGATTTTTTTTATGTAATATACGCTGAAAATTGGTTGTTTGCTGGTTCACTTAACTTGTTCAACCAACATTAATTACTTAGGTTAACAGCGTACAAAGCTGAAATTCAATTGTCATTATCATTAAAAAGTTGAATTAGAAATTATTCCTTTAATCCTTTATGTATATAAAGCTCAAATGTAGTTTTCAACCTTTCGTAAGTAAAATGAACTAACCAATTTATATACATTCAAATCCACCCTGGTTTAAAATGTTAGGGACTCAAACTAACCCTATTAATGAAATGTTTATGAGATTTTAATGATTATATAATTAATGATTATGATATGTTGAGATTAATATAATGTACTTATTATAAAATAAAAAAATAAAAAAAAAAATCCTTAGATCAATAGGTCATATATATGTAAGACAAAAAGAGTGAAAGTAAGTTCTTACACATAAGCCGAAGCATAGACATATTTAGAAACTACAGGGACATAGAAAGGAGGAAGATCAGGCGAAATTTGAAGAGGAATAGTCTTGGTTTGTTTGTCCAACCCTAACATAATGGCCGCAGTTAGAGTTAGTAACAAGGCTAATATCCTTAACCCGAATTCGAACGTTCCGAATTTGATTGCATTATGAGTTGCTTGCCCTTCTTTCTCCTTGTTTTTATGTACACCACTAAACCCTCCATTGTTTGCTACATCCATATTAAGTTGAAGGGGCAAAAAAAAAAAAAAAAAAGAGTTGCAAGTTTTGTTAGGTTGATGCAATTTTAGGTTGAAATTGCATTATTACAAGCAAACAAGTCCTTAATATAGTTGAGGATATTGTTAATTAATACTAGTTGAAATTATTGTATAATGTATGTAAAGGCAGTTGTAAAATTGAAGTATGAAAGCGGCTCATAATAATAGTTAGTGTGCATTAAATAGAAACTGCAAAGGAGTCAAGAGAAAGGGGTCTACTTGTGGTTATAAGACTTAAGAGAAATTGGTTGAGGAAATGGTTGTTTGTGCAACTAGCTTAGTAAGTGAATGATATGGTGGTTCGTTGTTGCTATGAAGTTTGATAAATTCGGACGGCAACTATATAGATAATTGAGTAGTGGCAATGACAATAAATGACATTGTTTTGGCATAATAATAAGCCATGTGCCAATACTCATTGCAATTGACACATACTAGTCTACTAATTATTAATTATCGATCTTATCGTTTCTATATTCAATCCAATACACGCGCTACGCCAGTATTTCTAGTTTAAAATAAACGCGATAGATAATTTTTGTAATACTCACATATAATAATTGATAACGCATTTATTTTGATGCAAGACAATAGGATTTATGTGCTGAATTGTATAGTTGTATACTTAGAAACTTTACAAAATTCATCATATTCAATAAAATAAAAGGGTTTTCTCGATAAAAATTCTCTAACCCCTCAAACCTCTGTGTGTAGTAGGAGACTAGGAGCTACTCTTTCTAGATCCACATATGATCCCACAAAATACTACTTCTATCATGTATTTATTGTCCAAAAGGTGGTTGATCTTCCAATTTTGTCCTTCATTAAAATCTATCTCTCAACTTCTTTATATTTTTAGCATCAAACTCAACAACCCGTTTCTCTCTCTAGATCCACCTCAACCGCCAAACACTGCTCCTCTCCCACCACTAATCGCCAACAATGGTCGACGACACCCCGGAGCAATATGTAAGTAAATTATGAAATTCAATAAAACACTCATAATCATCCAAATTAGTTGTTTTGGTTGACTAGCTGGGACGTATTGCCTTAAAGCAAATCTTGCAAAAAAAAAAAAAAAGTAAAAAATGTTATTTTTAAGGGATCTTATTTAGGCCTGTTGCAAATAACAACTATTTGTACTGGGCACACTTTTAGGCCCGTTACAATCAACTTTTTTACAAGTTTTTTTTAGACAAATCGGACGATTTATCATTGGGTGAATCGTTTGGGTGGATGATTATGTACAAATCACATTAGAGCTGCAATCAATGACATCGGTGTCGCTATAGTGGTTGTAGAGTGGTGGAGGTAGGTGTTGTTGGTGGTGGTAGATGAGAGCGGTGATGGATTGGTGGTTATGACGGTGGTGGGTGTTGAATAAGTGTGGTTTATAAGGAAAGTTTAACAATTTTTTTTGTTTTAAATAACATTTTCTTAAGGAAAAAAATCTGCTATCTCACTATTTGTAGACCATTTGTGTGCCACTATTTTTTATTAGTTAATAATATTAAATTTTTAATTTTTAAATTCAAAGTGATAGGCCTTTGTTTCAAAATCTTGACACACAAGTAGTACATAAATAATGGGACAACAAATTACAGATATATAGCAATTAGGGCCTGTTTACTTAAACTGAAAATAGTTGTACTGAACTGAACTGATTGGAGCTGAACTGAACTGAAAGTTTTTTATGAAGGATTAATGAATAGCAAAATAAGGGAAGAGATGAACTGAACTGAACGGAGCTGAACTGAACTGAATATAACGGATTTTAAGCTGAAGTAAACAGACCCTTAGTCAAAAAAAAAAAAAAAGTTGTAGGCCTACAGGAGCAATCGTTATACTATCCACCCAGGAGTATATTCTACAATATACTCTCTCTGATGTTCAATTTTTACAATGTAATATTCATTCTTCTACATGTAATATTCATTTTATTGAATATAATATTTACTCTAGACTACATAAAATATTTTAAGTTATCATTAAGATTTATATATATCTTGATTTGATTTTAGAGACGAATAACCTTTAGTTTTTCATTCATTTAAAGTCGAGGAAGTACGTTACTAGTAGCTTTGTTCTTATTATCAAGTATATCTTGTCGATTTTTAATTAATCTATATTTTTTGTCACTTTTTCCTTTGTGAAAATTTATAAGAAGAAACTTGCTCATTCTTTAGCAAGGAATAGTAATGTAGTATTATTTATGATTTAATGCATGTTTGATTAAAATAAGTGTCTTATACATATGTATGATGTATTGGTGAATTGAGTCATTTCCATGAATGAATAAAAAAAAATACATATTAAGAGATTAATATTGCATTTTCAAAGATCAATATTATGCATTGGAAAGTGAATATCTATCACGATTTGAAAATTTTGAGCACATATATGTGTATAATATTACATGAATATCATGTATTGGAAACAAATTTTTATTATTGTAAACATAACATATTCATAGAGAATCACTCCAAAAAAGAATATCATAGTTTTAGTTATAAATATTTAATGTTCAAAGAAGAATACTAGTCATTTGACATGATTTTGATGTATTGAGTAGTGAATAAAAAAAAGTGTAAGGAATAAGTGTTGACTATATTGTATACAAATATTACTTATTGAAAAGTAAATATTACTTATTGAAAAGTGAATATTACTTGGTGAAAAATAAAAATTAACTACTAACAAATGAATATTACAGAGAGTATATTATTGAAATATACTCCCGGGTACATATAATTTGCCCTACAGGAGTACAGGGTATGGAGTAATGGATCTATGAAGGTCCAAGTCTGAGCCCAATGTTAGTTTAATTTCGTACATGTAAAATAGCGTAGCTTAAGAGGCCGAAGAAAACTTTGCTTGTCTTCTTCAGTTGTTCCAACTTTACGGGCCAAATCTTTTCGGATATTGCCAATCCAACAGAATCGGCTCCATTTTGACCACCTTTATCCGGAACGTGAGAACATTTAACTTCCTGCATGGCTGCATGCATGAACCAATTTTACTTTTTTAATTTTTTTTTTTGAGAAATTTAATTATTTATTTGTTTTTTTAATACAAGTTTTGTTTGGTGTGAGTAAAATAGTTTTGATGTAAATGACTTTTCAGAGAACAATACTTTCAAACATGTAAGAATACTTTTAAACTACAAGTTAAACGAAGTAAAACAAGTAAATAGGAAAGATCAATTACTATCAATATTGTCCAACAAATAAATTTACACCACTTAATGATTATCACTTTATTTACCCATCAAAAAATTAGATTTAACTTCAAGTTAGTTCGTTGACAAAAAAAAAAAAAAAACTCTAATATATTTAGTTTAGTTATAGTATTTTGGAGTATACGCACTAGTATCACAGTCAAATGAAATACGTCATGCTATGACCTATACTTCTAGACATTCTTATACTTGGCAAATTGTATACACTAGCTAGGCACGAAAACACCCTTGAAGGCTTTCATGGGCGGAGCCAAGGGAGTAGCACGGAGAGTCACGTGCTACCCCTGTTTGGAAAAAAAGAACCAACTTTAATTGAAAAAAAAAACAAAAAAAATCCTGAAAAGTGAAACTCGAGATTGAAGCAAAATTCAATCAGTCAAACAATCAAACCCTTATTTTCTCTCTCCTCTATCAATCTCTCCTCTCTCTCTCACAACTCACAAGTTCCAGATCCCTCGTTTCCATCGATGCCGACCTACTTCTTGCGCCACCGGCCACCTTCACAGCCTCGCCCTCACGATCTCTCAGTTGCTCAGTAGTTCGTCAGAGGCGATTCTTCAAGTCTTCGAGACCTCGACTCTTCGTTTTCGACTTTCCTGCAATCCGCTCCGCCTCCACCGTTCCGGTGTTCGGTTCGACTCTCCGGAAGGCGGCAGCGTCGGTTTACAATTAAATCTTATTTTAATAGTTTATGTTTTTTTTAATTAACTGGGTAACCCAACAAGGAGGAGGAGAGTCAAACCGGTCCACAAGTCCAAGGAGGTTCCATCCTAAAACCAATTGGCAATAGGAGGAGTAACTCCTAGGACTATAAACTAGTTTAACATCTCCTCTTTCTCCGATATGGGACAGTTCACTAATGTAAATCACATGGGGTTCAACAGTTTAATCTGTAATTTTTAAATTAGTTTGATCTGTTTTTGTATAAATTTGTGATTGTGTTTAGTCAATTAGTTTAATTTGTTTTTGTTTAAATTCCTAATTGTATTAGCTTTAAATTCTATTAGTCATTTTATTAATTTAATTTTTCATTAGAAACATTGTACTAACTTAAATGTAAGTTAAATTTGCAAATTCTTATTTATGAATGGAATTGATTAATCCGAACCTTTTGTTGTTGAACCGAATGAAGTTGAACCGAAAGTTGTAAATTTTAGAGTGGATTTGAAAATGTTGGATCCGCCCCTGAAGGCTTTCATCCTAGTTCCCAACGATTCGTCCATTTCCCTCAGCCACTTTTATTTGAAATTTAGAGAAAGTCTTCTTATATTTTAGACTCTGCAAAATTTTTATATTGAATATATATTTGACTCCATTTGATCCTAAAAAAATTATCAATTTAATTTTGATCGAGGCCACTAAAAAGGATTCATGAAATCACGCGCAGCAAACCAATCAATGATGAATTTATATCATAAATATTGATGTGGCTACTAATTTTGTTCACCACATAAACAGTCAACTAAAAATATCAGCATTGTTAACTACAACAACGACCTAATTAGCTAGAAACGCCAAAGTCTAAACTCTAAACCAATAGTTACTTAGTTTTAAGTCTTTAATCACATCCAGAGATTAATGAGGCATGCGGCGTGCAGTTTCTAACAAGTTTCTAACAAAGTAATATAATAAATATAAATAATTTTAGCGACACTTACGGTACATATATACAAATATTATACATTTATATACCATTAATTTTGTATGCATCTCATATACTACCCCTCAAAATTGTATATAATTATTATATTATTTTGTTAGATGCAAAATTTGCATCTAACAGTTAGAAACTGCATTATACTACATTGCATGTCTTCTTTTTCGCAATTTGAATGTCGGTGATAAAAAGAATGCATATAAATTATTTACATAAATTAAAGAAGAAAGAAAATTAAACGGTTCTAAAAAAAAATTATCGCTTGCATTAATTAAGAGTTTTTTTCATGATAAATGCCTTACACAAACATTTGTCACTACTAAATGGTTTAAATCAAGAATTGGGACCATACCAAAATATAATGACATTTCCAAACAAAGTTTATTGGACCATCAAAGCATTTATATCTATATATATGAAGGTGAGGCCACTAATAATATGACAAATTGTAATTCCCTAGCTAGGGTTCGATACCTAAGCTAAACAACACATGCATGGTGCGTGGCATGGTGCTGAACTGGGGCCTAAGACTTGACTCAATGATTAAATGCTTACTTTTGAAGATCTAGGTAGGATTCGTAGGGATCATATAAGTATGATTATGGTCCCCTTGATGAATAATGAGAAGGTTAACTATGAAATAATATTAGTTGCTCAAATAATATATGCTTCTAGCTTATATGCATTTAATGTTGCCACCATCTATCACAAATTCACAATCCCCTTAAAGACGGCTTTAACTTTTGTTTATGGCATCACATCATCTATATGTTTTATATATGATACAATAATATTATGATTGTAATTGAAGGTATGATTTCGAAAAATATCTATCGCTTCTTCCTTTTTCAGCGTAGGACAACTCACTGTACAATCGATGCCATAAATATGTGTACCAGGTTACATGTCTACAACTCGACTTCATGATCATTGGAATTGTGAGTGAGGACATACTAAGGGCCTGTTTACTTTAGCTTAAAATCCGTTCAGTTCAGCTCTTCTCTTATTTTGCTATTCATTAATCCTTTATAAAAAACTTTCAATTCAGTTCAGTTCAGTTCAATTGTTTTCAGTTAAAATAAACAGGCCCTAAAGATGTACATTGTTGAATAGTTGGTAGGAATTAGTCGTTTATATACATGGACCGAATATGGTAGTGTATCAAAGAGACGAATCAAATCATTTATCAACTTCGGAGCAAAAGTTTAGACATGCCTACATCAATATATTATCGCACATTTACACTTATAGTTATAAGGAAACAATTATATATGCATGCATGCATATTATATGGAAAAAATATCCCCTAAGAATAATACATCATCACACATTCACACTAGCTTGTAGTTAGGAAAGAATTTAGTGCCAACTTATAAAGTAGTATCCTAAACATTAGCTTAACATCCTATACTATTACTAGTTTCGTAGATAGTGCATGTACATACGTTAATAATTTGGCAAATTGTCATGAAATTATTATCAAACAACCTTTAATTTCCTAATTAAAGCCTAAATAATATTCGTAAAAAAATTAAGAATGGGTGCAACGAACGAAGACAATGGCCATGGAAGTAGCTATATTGATTGTGGTAAGTGAAAACAGCAAGCACAGCGGCAGCGACGACAACGTACAGCAACTGCACCGGCCACGATATATCATTACAACGCGGATCTCTTCAACATCTTATGTATCATACTTGGTTTTGTGGCATTAAGTGAGTAAACATACACAATGTTAACGATGCATAATAAATATTAATCCTTGATCGATACACAATTCCATGTTAATTCATGGCGATATCTAATAATGTGTCCCCATGCATAATATATTTCGCTATATAGATGAACAGCGAATGTTATGTGTTTTGACAATGAAAATTTCTGTAGCTGTCTTTAAAACGTACATCATGTTGTATTATCACTAATTAACCAATATTATATATGTTGTAGCCCTAGGCCGCATAGGCATATAATAATATATTTGTACAAAAATGAAGATCAACGTCCTACAAATAGCTTTTCCAACATAACATTGTTGTGCGAACTAGCTAGTGCAGTCTCTTTCAAAAATCCTTTTACAACTTTTGAAATCACATATATATATCGATCACCATAATTTAGTATCCTAAACAACTGTTTTGTGCCATAACTTTCGTTCATTGCAATAGTGGCCTAGTTATGGAAAAGGAACTATATAATATAGCACATTCTAGTCATCTAGTTGGTTGAGAGGTGCCAATATATAGTATGGAGAATCTTATATCATTTCATATATATGTTGGTCTTTGTTACCCTTAATATATCAATAAGCTATCTCCACCAATAGTAGATAAGGACAAATCACCTATTCTATATTGCCTGATCAACCAAAGCCATTATGCTTTTGGGCGGTTTTTGTTTATGTATTATATTATTACTAATTACTATGTATTATATATATATATATATATATAGTAGGCTTATTTATCTAGTTGATTGAAGTAATTATTAAAAATTATGGAAGTAAAAACTTTTGCAAGGCTTTTAAGGTGCAACAAAGCTAAAATGGTGTTGGAAGTATAAGCCATGGTTATAATAGATTTGATAAATGCCTCACCAAAGCTAAAATGGTGTTGGAAGTATAAGCCATGCATGGTTATAATAGATTTGATAAATGCCTCAAATTTGTTAATAGTGATATCAGGAACTTATTATATGATTGCAGGGTGTTAAAGAAACCGACACGTATTATGGTGTTAAATTTGGTTCGAAAAGAGGAAGAGGAATATTGTAACAGATGGGATTGCTAAGCATGCAAGGAAGGCCATGTTATATCTAAAAATTCTTAGATGCACCCGGAGCACCTTTCTCTAGGTGCTCCCGGGCGCATGTAAGACATGCGTTGCGTTTTGGTTCATTTTTAATACTGATGTTCATTTTATTATAGTTAATGTTCATTTCACTTTTTTATAATGATGTTCATTTTGTTAACATTGATGTCCATCTTCTTATACTTAGTTTTTATTTTACCATTGATAATGATGTTCATTTTTTTAAAAGTGATGTTCATTTTGTTAAAAGTGATGTTCATTTTATTATCGTTAGTGTTCATTTTCACTTTTTTATAATGATGTTCATTTTTTTAACACTGATGTTTTTTTATACTCAGTGTTCATTTTACCATTGATAATGATGTTCATTTTTTTTAACAGTGATGTTCATTTTGTTATTGTTAGTGTCCATTTTAAAGTTTAGTCTTGTTAATTGATATTGTTCGTTTACACTTATTAATGTAGAAAATTGTCTCTGTTGGAGATGCTGATGATGATAGTGTTATGTAAAGTATTTTTATGATGATTTTGTAAATACTTTGGCTGAGTGGCAGGTGCAATCTCACTTTATCTTTTCTGATGCTGAAACCTTTTCGGAAAGCATATTTGTTATACAGATCAAATGCTTCTTCATCGTTGTTCACTTTTATATTCAACAATTTAGATTCATCGGCTTCATTTACAATTATTTGGATTGAATCATCTGCAAAAATTGAAAACATTAAAATTAACAAATTGAACACTAAGTCATTTTTTCTGAACGTTCAAAAATTCATATACATAAGTTCAGAATATAAGTGAAAAACATATTATATGCAAATGGAATTTCTGAACATTAAGTCAGTTTTTCTAAATGTTCAAAAATTCATTTAAAAAGTTCAGAACATAAATGAATGTTCAGAATTTGTGTGAAAAAGTTCAGAAAAAATAATTAGAAGATTACAACAATCACAAGAACATAACTGAACAACAATTCATTTTTTTTTAATGTTCAGAATTTGTGAAAAAATTCAAAAATATAATTAGAAGATTACAACAATTAGAAGAATATAACTGAACAACAATTCATTTTTTCCGAATGTTCAGAATTAGTTTTAAAAAGTTCAGAAATAAGATTACACCAGTTAGGAGAACAAACTGAACAACAATTCACTTTTCTGAATGTTCATAATTTATTTTAAAAAGTTCAGAAATAAGATTACACCAATTACAAGATAAAACTGAACAACAATTCAATTTTTCTGAATGTTCTGAATTTTTATGAAAAAGTTAAGAAATTAATTAGAAGATCACAAGAACACATATTAATATAGAAATTTAATTTTTGAACACTAATTCATTTTTTCTGAACATTTACGAATCTTCATCAGCATATATGCAAAATTTCAGAACAATAATTTCTGAACAATAATTGAAATTTTTTTAACGTTTATTAAATGAAATTATGAAAAATTTGACGAAAATTAGAGCTTACAATTTTCTGTAAAATCTTCATTGATTATTTCTTGTAGATCTTCGTCTGATTTTGTGTTGTTTTGAATTGTATTTCGTTGATTTTCTGTTGAATCTGTCATGATTGAAATTCTAGGGTTTCAAATTAGAGAGAAAATTGTTTTGATTTTGAGAGAAAGAAGAGAGAGAATCAGAGAGAATGAAGGATGAACTAAAAAAAAAAAAAGGAATTTGCTGCGTATATATAGCAGTGGTTGTTGGAGTATATGGAAAGTGCCCAAAACGCGTCGTTTTGTACCCGGAGCACCCTCTAGGTGCTCCGGGTGTATGTAATCCAGATTGATGTTATATATCCATCAACAATGCTGAACTGTTAGATCGTCTACCTGATTAGATTAGAAGTTTATTTGTTAAGGATCTTTTGTATGCCTCTCATATAAGGACGAGAGCAATGACAACTCCGATGGTACGGTTTTCATGAGAATGTACCCTAAACTTATGTACTACTACTTTGTAAGACTTCTATTTATGCTTCAATTTAAATTACCTTGGAGATATATTTTCAATATATTGTTGCCATACCAGAAGATTAAGTTTACTAAGATAGAAGATTGGAATTAGCCACAAATATTGCTATATTTTTTACTAATATCTTTAGTTAGGATAGTTTTCCTTATGCCTATATAAAGGGCTTAGACCCTATTTATGTTATCAAGCAAGTCATTCAATATCAATAATATTCATCTTTCTCATAATTTCAGCATGGTATCAAGAGCGGGTTAGATCTTGGGTTCCTTGACAAAAATTTTCTTCTCCTGCCGGTGGGTTTGAGTAATTAATTTCTACCTACCGGCTGGATTATCATAATTTTTTCCCTTCCGCTGTGAGTTTTTTTTTCTATAATTTTTATGATATCATGGTGTTTAACACACCCCAATTCAAATTTTCCTAAAAATTCCAACCCACCATCAAGTACCCTTGGTCAAATTGTTCGTCTTCCAAATACGAAAAATTCCTACACCAACACAACCACAATTGTTTACACTTATGTTGCCTAGCAAAGCCCTGTGTATCTCCACGGTGTTATCTCAAAAGTTGGATATTTCATCAATAGTGTCGAGAATAATTTTTTTGGGAACAGCAACAAAGTTATGTGTTTCGGCATATGGAGCTGTCAACGCCACCGTTCCTCCAATGCGATACATATTTACATGTTGAGTATGGTATTCTAGCTACTAGCCATTAATATATGACCATTTGAAAACACTTAAAAACGGCTATCCCTAAACTGAACAGGTTTTCACCTAAAAGGGTTCTTTCTATTACGGTTGTCCCTTAACCTAACAGGTTTTCACCCAAAAGGGTCATCATCATCAAGTCCCAAATCGGCTGCAAGTATTAATTGGTAATTTTCATATTCAAAGTTACAAGTGGTTCCGTTCATTACACTCACTTCCCACTTGAGGGGAGTATTGGAGATATATTCTCAATATAGTGTTGCCATACTAGAAGATAAAGTTTACTAAGATAGAAGATTGGAATTAGCCACAAATATTGCTATATTGTTAACTAATATCTTTAGTTAGGATAGTTTTCATTATGCCTATATAAAGGGCTTAGACCCTACTTATGTTATCAAGCAAGTCATTCAATATCAATAATATTCATCTTTCTCATAATTTCTGTTACGCATTTTTGTTAGAACGAGGCTATGTTTAGTTTAGCTTAACTCTAAAAACGTTGAATTTATTTTACATTACTTGATAAGGAAAAACCATTAATTTAGATATCGATCATCAATATAAAATTGATGATTAATTTCAAATTATGTACTTCCTCGGTTTCTTTTACTTGCTAGATTGAACCCAAAAGACTCTGACATAAATTTGGACTAATGTAGCAAGTAAAAATAAAAAAAAAAATTTAAAAAAAGGGTGTAATTTTTATAATTTATCAAAATATGAAATCTCTGTTATTATTTATTTTAAAATCAAAGCCCATAAGAAAGTATAATCAAAACTTTTTTTTTGTATTTATCTGGTCTTGTCAGAAATAATACGCCCAAACAAACACATTAATATATGAATCTAAGTATAGATGATACAGGATGTGATATTAATCACTGCCCTTAGAATAATAGTAGTCCTGCATGTCCAGCCCCGGTGCGACGAGTGGAAGGGTGGGATCATGGAAATCTCAAACGAGGTATGGGAAGACCGAAAATGATTTGGTGGGAAGGGCTTAAAAAGGATATGAAGCTTTTAGATTTAGGGCCTGTTTACTTCAGCTTAAAATCCGCTCAGTTCAGCTCCGTTCGGTTCGGTTCAATTCAGTTCAGTTCAACTCTTCCCTTATTTTGCTTGATAGAGAATATTATTCTAACATTTTCTCATAGGTATTTTAGGATATATTTTAATTGTAAATATATTGTATTTGACAGGTTTCCTAACACGATAAGGACTGTCCTTATATGTAACCCTATATATATATTAATCAATAGACCACACTCCAAATTACGGAGTTTCATAAACTCACATGGTATCACAGCCTAGGTTGTTTTTAGGATTTTATTAATTTTTTTCCTAAATGTCGATCTTCCTCTTCCGCATCTATTTTTCTTTTCTTCTTGCACCATGACCAACACCGACTCCTCCAAGACTACACCATCTTCCTTGGACTATCATCCTGCGAATGCCATTAGTAACATCCGCAATGAAGTACCCAATATTACTTGATCGCGAAAAGGGAAACTATGGAAGTTGGGTGGAGCTTTTTCAAATACATTATTATACTTGTAATGTTCTCGATCACATCGACCCAACGCTTCCTCGTCCTACGGACGTCACCTCTACCCAATGGCTCCGTTTGGACTCTGTGGTGAAGAAGTGGATTTATAACATGATTTCAGCCAATTTACGAAGCACTATTCTGTACAAAGACGCCACAGCACAACAGACTTGGGATCGTTTGAAGAACATATTTCAAGACAATGCTGAAATTCGCGCTATTAATTTGGAGAACGAGTTCAACAATCTGTTCGTCACTAATTTCCCGGACAATTAGGATATATTTTCTCATAGGTATTTTAGGATATATTTTAGTTGTAAATATATTGTATTTGACAGGTTTCCTAACACACAATTAGGACTGTCCTCATATGTAACCCTATATATATTAATCAATAGACCACACTCCAAATTACGGAGTTTCATAATCTCACATTGCTATTCATTAATCCTTCAGAAAAACTTTCAGTTCAGTTCAGTTCAGCTCCAATCAGTTCAGTTCAATTAAGTTATTTTCAGTTGAAGTAAACAGGCCCTTTCAAGAGAATGAGGTTTCCGATTGCAGGGGATGAAGGAGGAAAATTTATGTGGATGAACACATGGAATGGTTAATTTTGGTTCATGTAGCCGATCCCAATTTTTTGGGATTAAGGTTGTGATTGATTGATTGAGAATAAGTAGTAATACAACAATATAATCATTCTTTATGAATGTTGAGAGTGGAGGGAGAATTAATGACACAGAGAGCACAAATGCAAGAATATATCACAATTCATCCTAACACATGTACATATAAATGTTGATAAGATGTGATTAGAGGTGTCAATTCGGGTTAGTGGTGCAGGTTAGGGTTGATCTAATTGGGTTTGAGACATATCAGTTTAATTTAGCTTCAATCATTTTGTCCCTTCAGCTCAATCCAATTTGGTTCAGGCCATTTCGGGAGCAAGTCAAAACAGTTTACTTTACTTCAGGAGCAATTCAGTTCAGCCTCAGACCATTATGGTCAGATCAACTTCAGTTCAATCTAAAACGCGTCAAGTAAAAGTAACTTAGAAAGAAGTCGTGGTCTTTTTCGAACATGATCGGGTTATTTCGGATTCTCTTGTTGACTTTAGTTTTGTCTCTTTGAATGAAAGTTGAAAATTATGTGATTTATATTCTTATGATGAACTTTTAAGATATATTTTATGTTGAATACTATATCTTGGTACTTCATATTAATTGTATTTCCGATTGATTTTAGTGTAGTTGACACATACAAATAATTATTTAATTAATATATTTGAAAACTTCGTTTAAGTTCACATTGATTTTAACATACAATATAATTTATCCCGTTAATTTTTTTAAAAGGAAGTTATTAATTTACAAATTATTACACGGTAAAATAAAAATTTATTTTTACATAAGATTGAGCTTTAGGTCATATCAGTTTAGTTCAGGTTGGGTTAGGCCAAAAGACCAAACAGGTTACTTTATATTCAGTTCAATTCAGTTTGGTTCGTCCTTTTTCGGGTTTTGTACAAGTTAATTTCAGTTTGAGTCATTTTCAGTTCAGGTTCAATCCATTGAGTTGTCAGTCAATAACGTACAGTTTCGGTCACTTTCCGTTCAAGTCATTTTCAAGTTACAGATCGCTTTCAGTTCAGGTTATTTCAATTTCGGTCAAGAACAATTCAGTTAACTTCACGGGTTGTAACCCAATTTGACACCCCTAGATGTGATCTTATCTAAGAGCCCTGGCCTAATCTAATAGAGAAGGTACAACTATATTCGCAACAACTAATTTTATCCCTTTAGTAAAGTTAAAACAATTAATTTATATTTTGATGATTATTCTAAATTAGATTTGTAGATTATTTGTATTTTCACTATATAACATGCACAAACAAATTAGGTAATAAATTATAATATAAACATAATATATATTATACATATATTACGATACAAAATACTCCCTCCATTCCCTATTTTCCTTATCCGTCACTATTCAACTCTTTATTATGGTATATGATATAATAATAGTAATGGGGTCAAATTGGGGTAATAATTGATGAAAGAGAAACAACTTGCAACTAATAGTGGGTGTTGTGTAGAGTCCATCTTAATAAAAAATATTATACACCTAATAAAGTTGTTTGGTAAAAAAAATATGGAACATCCCAAAACAACATATGTAAAGAAAAATAGGGAACGGAGGGAGTAATATAACACCGGTCACCACGTTAGTTCTTGAACGATGCACGATTTAGCCTAAAAATTTTAACAAAAAATATATTACACATATCAAGTTAATGATAATATAATTAATAATGAAAATCGAGTACAATAAAAACCAAGATTAGGTAATTAAAACTTGTTGATATTAAAAAAATGTACTTAGGAAATTGTATAGAGGTATTAAAATGCAAAAAATGAAAAATAAAAAAATAAGGGAGCTTGTCCTATTTTCAAATTTCTTTATTAATATAATATAAGTTAATTTTGTTTTAGTATATAGTTAAAGGTCATTGATTGATAATTTTAATAAGTTAAAAATTGCATAACAAACTAACGGAAAAAATTACACAGAAAAATATTTCATGAAAATTTGTCACTATATGGTCGATAAAATATATGTGTAAATTATATATTCGTCAAAAATCCCTAAAGTGATTTGAAATAAAACAATTAAAGCACTTAGCTTAGGTCAACAAGCTACGTAGAAATTGGTGTAGTTCCTTGAATTGGTTCAACAAAAGCATCAATTCATTCATATTCAATCTACTCGAGAGGGTCATGTAAAATGTAAGTGTAAAACGATAACCTATTTAGCTTGTCAAATATAGCATACCTAACCTATGAAGAACAAAATTTCATGCATTAGAAGCACATTTGAATTGATCACGAGGCACGTACATGATATTTAAGAATATACTTACGATTAAGTGTTAGAATTTTTTTTTTTTTTTGGATGACTAAGTGTTAGAATACTTAAGTTTGAGTATAAGGGTGTGTTTGTATTTATTGAAAGCAACTGAATTATTTGAAGGTGAATTAAATTGAGTTGAACTAGTTGGAGCTTAATTGAACTGAAAATAGCTCAAATAAACTGTTTATGATAGAAGGAAACTAGAAATTGAACTGAATTAAAATAATTGAAACTCGACTGAAATTAAGTTGAAATGACCCAGGCTCTAAGATTATGAAGATAAAAAGTAAATGTATCCTAAATAATTAAATGGTATACATATTAACATAAGTGGGGGAAATACAAGGGAGTATGCTCAAACAAAAACTAGCTATATTAAGGGTCTATTTACTTCAGTTGAAAACAACTAAATTGAACTGAAAGTTATTAGTACGTTTGAATTAATGATTTTTAATTATGGATTATTAATAATGGAGTACGGTAATGATTTTTTACTATTCATGAATTTTAACAATTATTATATCATATACCATAATGAAGAGGTGAATAGTGACGGACAAGAAAAATAGGGAACGGAGGGAGTAAATGATAATCTACTTATATTTTTGTTTCATTTCCGAAATGGTAGTTTCGTAATATTTTTTTCATGAAAATTGTAACTACGTAGTAACCTACCCGCCCACAACCCCCCCCCCCCCCCCC